>APFE031253169.1:0-14782 GCA_000404065.3 Pinus taeda | reverse complement strand
TTGAATTGCTAATGTTTTTTATAATCTCAAAAGCTTCTCTAAAACATCTTTTCAAATAATGGTTTTCTCTAGCAATAATTTCAATGTTCTCAAAGTTTATAAGGTTCTTGTTTCTAATGGAGAGCTCAGTAAGGGAAAAAGAGTGAACAAATTCATGTATGATATCAACAATGTGTTCTTTCATACTCGTTTTAAAAGCATTTTACAAGATCTTCCATTTTCCCTAATGTAGAATTTTTCACATGAGAAGGTTATTTCATAAATACCTTGGTGTTGATGTGGGTCATTGTTATCTTTGAGGAACCTTATCTCTCGCTTTATAATTTTCATAGTTTTGAAGGCAATGGTTAAATTTATTTTCCTTGGAATTTTGGCGATTTTATCATGACAACTTTGATGTATGGAAGACAAATTATTTTTCATGGAGGTTGGGGTCCTTGTGGGTAGAGACTTCTTTTCTCTATTTTTTAAAAAGTTTTGATGATGTCTTTCTATTTGTAGTCAATTCCTTTGAAAGACTTAATCATATGGTTCTTATTTTTGTCATTGTGCTCATAAACAATAATGTTTATGGCCTTAATCATAGCAAGCAACCACTTTTCCTAATCGACTACCTGTACAGTTACCAATGCAACAATAATAGTTGTAACTTCCTGAAAATGTATCAGTAAGAGGTCCTCTTCTGCAACCTCAGTTGCTTGTACAACCTAAGCCAAATCCTAATAATAAGGTAGCACAACAAATTGAAACATCAATTATCCCCACTTATTTTATCTCTCATGTGGAATGTAACAAGGTACGACTATGATCAAGGAAATAGTAAATTATATAGTTTCCCCTCTTATCATAAAAAATAAGGAAAACAATTTGCTAAAGGAAGAAGCTATGACTCAAGGGTGATTTGAAAAATAACATGTTGAACCCTCTATTGTAGTCTGGATCTTTCTACTCCAAGCTGTTAAATATGTTACAATTTAAGTAAAAATAGTAAGGGAATTATGTGTCAAGGAACCTGGTAGGAAACGTCAAGATCCACTTGGCTATGAATGAGGTAGATAAACTATCAAAACTAATTTTACGAGAGGTTCCACCTACCAAATATGAGGATCCTAGGATCCTAAAGTGATTTTCAAGATTGGGGCACTAACCATTCAAAGTACCTTGCTTGATTTGGCTGCTATAATTAATATAATGACTAGGGAGATTTTTGAAATGCTTCGTTTTTCCAATTTAACACTAAACCCCACTATGCTAGAACTTGGTGAAGTTTCTAAAATTTCCTCTAACGAAATACTAGATTTTAGTTGATTCCTTCTAGTACCTAGTGGATTTGTAGAGTTGCAACCTAAGGCATGACTTGGAGGGCATCCCTTAATCGTAGGAAGACTTTGGATAACCATTACAAATGATTTTATTAGTTGTATATTTTGGTTTATGACAATATTTGATGGGACTACCAATAATTCTGTTCTATACCCCCCTAGCTAAGCCAATTATTGAATGTGAGAATCCTTTAAGGTCTGAATTTGAACTATATGAAGATGATACATATCCACTTCTCACTATTACAAAAGCCTTACATTTCAAAAATGAGAGTGATGATGTCATTCTCGGTTTTATTAATGATCCCTCTATTGTTACAGAACCATTATATCGGTTAGTGAGTTTTATAATGGGAAATCGAGTGAGTAAGAAACTATTTATGATCCTACTATGGATTAAATACGTATTGCTCATTGTCTTAATAGTATTCCAATAGAAATAAATCCTCGAAAGGCCCTAAATATTAATCCCAATCTATCACAATTGTTGATAAAGTATAAAGAATATATTACATGGGACTATAAGGAAATAAAGGGTATTCCCTCTATTCTATGGACTCACCATATTTATTTGAATTAAGTTTCCGAAGAATGAACCCTGCCTTGAAAGATGTTGTTGAGGAAGAACCTCAGAAAATATTGAATGAAAATTTCATCTACCAAATTTTTGATAGTCAATGGGTATCTCCACTTGTTGTAGTTCCTAAAAATAATGGAAAATGTAAAATATATGTTGACTAAAACATGTTTAATAAATCCACTCAGAGAGATCATTTCTCATTACTTTTCATTGATCAAGTTAGAGGTGGCATGGGTTGTTAAAAAAAAAAAAATCTTATTTCTTGATAGGTTTGGCTATAATAAAATTCAAATAACTACTAAAAATCAAGACAAGACTAACTTCACATGCCCATCGGGTACATTTTCCTATAGAGTGCTCCCATCTGAACTCTATAATGCACCAACAATCTTCCAACGTGTCGTGTTAGGAATGTTTTTTTATTAGGTTAATGATTGTGTAGAGATATCTATAGATGATTTCGTGCCTTATGATGATGAGTTTGATGAATATTTAAATAATCTTGAAAAGGTACTTAAGTGTTCTATACAAACACATCTCTCTTTGAGCATTGAAAAGTCTTATATGATGATGAACACGGGAATTGTACTAGGACACTATCTCTTTGTTGAAAGTATATAGGTCAATGAACTAAACTCAACATTCTCCTTTGAACAAGAATTTTCATGAACATTTTTTGTACATGTAACCATTTATTTGATAGTTAGATCCAAGTGAAAAGTAGTAGTCCAACATGATACAAAGTGCATTAATTTATTCATGGATTGCCCAAGATATTACATGACATGCTAAGTTGAATGATGGTTAGTATACTTTAATATGTTGCAAGGTTTTAATGAGGAAAGTGCTTTATATTTTGAACAAAATTGAAATGCACAAGGCTTGGTGCTAAGGGGAGTACAAATTTCTACTCCAAAGGATGCTACTACCAAAATAACAACAGTACCTCAGACAAGTTTGTGATGTTTTAGTAGGAAAATTATAGTTCAAGTGACCAAAGGTACATTTTCACACAAAGGTGAGGAGATAATGAAAAGGGAGAGGAGTGGATAGAACTTCCCTTTCACACCCCTAGGAAGATTTAGCTTACTTTATTTAAAAGTTTTTATCTTGTGAAGGATGCTTTGGAATTGTTTTTAATTATCACTTCAAGCTGTTGGAACACCTACATCACAGGAAATTAGTAAACATTCCCTAATACCTTATGAATTCATTCCAATCCATGGTTGATATTTTTTAATATGCCAAATATCCAAAAAAATATGTGTGACAAATTATGTGTTGATTAAGTTGATTATTGTTGATTCACTAGAATGACAAGGGAGTGCAAGGGCAAGGTTGTCGAAAGGATTGAGAGTACTAGTCTAGCTCTGGAGGAGGTAGAAGAGTGTGAGCTTAAGGATCAAGATGAAGGTAATGAAATAGAGAAGTTAGAGAGGAGTATAGGGATGCTTTCCTTTGCTAAAATGAAGGCCTCGGGAGGATGTCACTGCAAAAAATTCTCTTATTGATGCACCCACTTATGAATTCTAAACTAAAATAGAAATTCATAATGAAACACTAGTGGATATTTTCAGTGGATAGTTTGGAGGTTCTAAATATGGAGCATACCCTATAGAGGAATAACAACCCCTTCAAAGTAAAGTGAAGAAAAGGGTAATGAAGAAATATGTGGGGAGGAAATTCCCAAGGAAAAGTGTTAAAATTGTTGCTACATCATCATCTGATCCATCACCTGGTATCTTCGCTATTAGAAAAGAATTGAAAATGGCATATGATTACGAAATCAAGGAGAAAGAGCATGAATTTAGGAAAAAATAAGAGGACAACCCCCCACCTAGTAAGTTTGAATTTGATCAGCTATCTCACCGAATTAATTATTTTAGAAAACAAAATGAAAATTAAGAAATAAACTTTTATATGTTTAAGGAGATAATTCAGTTTGAGAAATAATTAGGGTTGGAAAACCTAGTTGGGGTAGAGGAAATGCTATATACATTTTCTGAGACTAGTTTAATTTGGAAACCATTATGAAAAGTCATGCAAAGGAATAAATTCATAATCCAATGAATGCGTTAGTAGGAGTACAAATAGAAGTTGAAGTGGAGAGTGTAAAATTTCATGCTGCACCACAAAAGTTTGCAAAAGATGTTATAGAAACACAAGAACCAATAGATTAATTAGAGTAGCCTGAGGAGTTTTGATTGTTCCACAAGAAATTGCTAACAATACTACTATGACACAAGAACTAGTAGTTGAAGGAGAGTGGCCCAGGGGGAATAAAATTGATGATATACAAGAACCTATTGTGATACTATTGCTACACAAGAACATGTAGTTAATGTAGTACATATCAAATAGAATGGATAAGAATTGAAAGAGCAAGAGAATTTGTAGGAATACATTTAAGCCACCAATGTAACAATAGTGGAGAGAGTAATAGAAGTGGAGACAATAACAACATCACAGTGAGAACAACCTAAGCTTGCAGAGCATTGGATTTCTGATTTTGCACCACGAAAAAGTTCTCTATTTCATTTTCCTCAAACACTAAATGGAAGAACAATGTTGCTCTATGCCCATATCTTCCCCAGTCACGAAATGCCATGTGAGGAACTTCACACAAATTACAAATTTTTCACCGAGAGTTATCGGGCCTCCCAGCAGACGTATCTCATACTGGATCTTCTACAAAATTTTCAATATTTGTGTAGGAAGGAAGTGAGGGTTTCGTTGGATGATTTGTTATCATGTCCCCATTATTATTTTCGTCTATAGTATAGACACGATGGGTTTCCAAGGAATGTGATGTTGAGGCCATAGGGGCAGGATGATGTCATTAGGGCTCTAAGAGGAGTTTTGAGGGATTTCTAAGGGATCTGATGGAATTCACATTGCATTCACCATCATCTGCACAATTTTCATTTCATTCAATTGCATTTTGACAACTTAAAAAAAAATACTTATTTAAATAGAATTTTTATAGGATGGGATGCTTACAAGTGACTTTCAGTGGCCGAAGAGTGTATGGTGGGTGGTTGACAATTTCCCAGATTAAAAGTGACTTTAATTAGACACTTAATTAAATTAAAAGAGGGGAAAATAAATAATTGATGGAAATATGGTGAAAAGTGACTTATGAATTAAAATAAAATTAAAGTCACTTAGATGGAGTCAAAAATGAGTTTCTAGAATAATATTAAAACAATCAAAATAAAATGCTTCTAGAGACTTGGAGATCTATCTATGGAGTCTTTAAAAGGACGAGGAGGATATCATTTGGGACATCCTTGAGTTGTGATATTTCCTTGTGAAGAGGTTTGTAAAACCGAGAGTTCCCAACTTCAGCAGTAGCCTTAGGATAAAAACCCTTTGACTTCCATTTATTGTGATTTGGACCGAAACCCAACCCACCATTGAGGGGATTTCATCAAAAAATCTCATAGAGCTTCAAGAATGTAATTGGAGATCAGATTTATAGCATATCCGAGGATTGGATTAAGGAGCATGCAAATTCTCAATTTGTCCATCAGTGTAGTCCCAATTTGAGACGCCAGATCTAGATCACAACAATTGAGGAGTAGAATTTGTATAATTTGGTGGATTCTCATGATATTTTTGAGAAAAATTAACCTCATAATTTTTTGAGGACAATTTCTACAATAAATTGTATTTGGGACAATATAGTGGTATCCGAGTTGGTTATTCTTGATAGCCTAGAGGGTTTCAATTTCAATTATAGATTGTTCAAGGGTTTATTTTAGTGTCAAATTCTATTTTCTAGAGTTTAATACTCTGTAGGTTAATTTTGAATTAACCATTGTTACGATAATTTGTTGGAGAAGGATATTCTTATAAATTTGGAGCCTAAATTTTTGCCAACTGGGGTTTAAAATAAAGGTTGATATATTTCCATATGGTTCTTGGAAAATAAGATTGTGTATTAAAATTTTCAATATATTTATTAGAGAATAATTATTGCAGTCGCTGGAGATAGAGAACTTTGGGAGAGCTAAGAAAAAAATAACAGGTTTATTTGTTGGGCCAAAATTCATTTGTTTACAAGGCCAAAACGTGAATTTATCTATTGTGTTGAGATTATCTATTGGGGTCAAGTTTAATCATCAATATTTGAAGGCCAAATTAATCATTCCCAAAAGGAGGCACGGATTATCATCTCAAACACTAAATTAGAGATGATTTATTCATTATTGGGGTTATAATTTTATGTGTTGTTGAGCCATTAGTTGCTAGGTAATCTTTAGGATAATACCAGGGTTCTTGAATTGATATATTTGTTGTATTTTTTTTATCACACTAATATTTCCCTCGAATTTTATAATATTGCTCTCAAAGTGTTCGAATATATGTTTCCTCATAAATTACTTGAAAAAATCCATCAAAGAAAATTTTAAATTAGCACTAGGAAACTCGCACTAAATGGGGGCTTTCTGGAGTTGCGAGAATCTTCCCATGATTTTTCTCGGTTTTATGATCAGAGTTCGTGGTTAAGATTTTTGAATTTTTTGGACATTATTAGAGATGAAAAACAAAATTCTTCAATAGTGATTTTATGAGAAAACTGGGTAATTCAAACCACATAGTGGGCTTGATATTAGCTTGGAGACAAGCCGAACCATTTATAAGTTTTATGGGTTTGGTTTGAGAAGCCTCAAATTAAATTCTCAGAATTTTTGGGGTAGTATTGAGGGTAGAAACACCATTTCATATTTAACGAAAACATCATAATATATGGGTAGTGTGAACTAATTATTTAGGCTATTTTTCTAGGCCGAAATTTTTTTGTGGGCCAAATTTAACTTCTTGTGCCAAATTTCTCTTGCAAAACATAAATTATTTTTAGAGCCTAATTTATTTTCTGGAGCTTAATTTATTTAATGGAGCCCAAATTATTTTCTATAACCAGATTTATCTATTAGGGTAGAGTATTATTGTGTGCAATGTGAGGTTGCATCTGTTGGTCGAATGGTTATATTGGTATGTTGTAGCACTACTATGTGCATTATATAGTTATAGTCCAAGTATGTTGATTATTGATGTCATGCAAAGTTGAGTAGAGGATGATTGAGATTATGTACAACATTGTCACTCTTGCTACAAAATGAAGGGGTTTGATGAGATTTCTAAAAATTTCAAAAAAAACCTTTAATGACTTCGAAATAAGTGAGTACCAATAACAATTCGTGGAATCACTTATAATTGGTGTTTGGGGCTATAATGCTTCCTTGGATCAAAGGGCCTTTCCAAAGGAGGTGAATGCTATCATATAATTGGAGCAGATAAAGGATTTGCACAAGGAGAGGGAGGTAGAGAATTGGTTCTTTGCACTTTAATATGATTTCAAGAGTTTTTGTATAAGACTCATTTTTATTCTTTGCTTTCTAGCTAAACATACTCCAGGGAGTGTTATTTTAATGGTTGGAGTTTGTAACAGCCATTATACTAGCTCCAAATTTTATAACAATAAATGATGAATTTTATTATAACATACTTATATACTGGTGGCCTAAACTATGAATAAACAGATCCATGATCCAAGGGAGAGATGCAAGTGGTGTTAGATGGCATAATTGATTGCCCGCAGTAAAACAATTTCTTGTGAATTGGACGAAAAGGACAAAAACCGAACCCACCATCCAGGATATTTCACCCAAAAATTTCATGAAACTTCAACAATGTTATTGGAGATCAAATGTACAACAGATCCGAAGATTGGAGTGAAGATCATGCAGATTCTCAATTTGGGCATCAGTACGGTTCCAATTTGAGAAGCCAGATCCAACTCGCAGCAATTGAGCAGTAATTGGAGAGTAGCAATAGAGATTAACTTCAAGGTTTTATACTTGTTGGAGACACCATGGCCATTACACCAACACCAGTAGGTGTTAGTAAAAGGACACATGCTAGAATTAAGCACATGCCAAGAAACACACAGGGAGCATTGACCTTCCACACTGCCATTAACTAGAAACCAACAATACTAGTAATTTCTCTCTCTTGTATAACTTGGTGTATTATCATGATATTTTAAGGAAACATTAACGGCATAATGCAAAAGTTGTTTTTGGGACATTACATTTGCATAAAACATAAGCTAGCGTCATGTTCGACATCGCTCCATAGCTTAAAGTTTGAAAATTTTGTTGATATGGTTTTCTGATTTTTCTTTTGGGCATCGCTTTTATTGTTAGATGATCCAAAAATAATTTATTATCATAGGTTATAAAATTGAAATAAAATAATTATTAATTCTAGAATGATTAATTAATGGAGACAATTAGAAATTAGTGTATTGTTGTAACAAGATATGGCTCTCCAAATGTGTCGTATCTTAGGCTCTATTTTAGGAGATTAGTTAGCTAGTTGGTTTGAATAGCATTTTATGTAAATGGACACTTGTTATTTAATAAGTGATCCATAATTAGAGGTAGCTAGGACATGGAGCTTATAAATAGCTCATTGCAAGAGTGTTTGGTTGTTCGGGTGTAAACTCTTGCAAAATCAATTATGTAATTGTTTTTTTCTGATTAATAAAATTACGTGTCTGAGGACACTTCTGCCATTATTGGGTATCAGAGCTCCAGTAATGCTGCAGTGGATGTGAAGAGGAGATTCCAGCCCTAGAAGTTTGTGCAAAACTCCATTGAATTGCTCAGCAATTGGTATGAAATTTGTCAAAATTTTGTTCAAAAGAGAAAATTTTTATTGATTTTAGATTTTTCAAATCTGAAAATCAATTTTCTTTTAGGCTATTGAAAATCAATTCAAATTTGTAAGTTGAATGTAAGAGGGCGTAGAACTATGTTTTAAATCTCCGTTGGAATTCAATTGAAAATTGTTATGTTTCAAATAGCATTGATTTAGTTTGAACAACGTGGAGAGCTGCAAATTGTTTGAATCCAAACTCGTGTTGCTCTGTTGACTGTTTGGTTCAGCGTGGATAGCGTGGAGAGAAATCCAACTTATCTGTTTAGTGCTGTGTAAAGAACACCGAGACCGAGAAATCTGTGAAGCGCAGGAAGATGAGGTGGACTGCTGAACGACAGGTGGATACGACAAGGAATCGCAACGGAAGAGGCGAAATACGCACCCCACCGCGGCCATTTTCGAGTGTTGTTCGTCCTGCCCAGTGCCTGAGCTACAGTCTCAACTGATTTCACAACATCGGGGCTGAGCTACAGTCTCAACTGATTGCAGAACACTGGGGCTTTTACATTTACACTGTGCCGGTTTGCTTTAGAGCTTTTACAGGATATCTAGCGTGTGGCCTCATTTTTTCCCCGATCACTTCGATTTTAATTTGCTGCAGATCATCAATTGCCTAGATAAGAAGGGGATCCAATTTAGGACTCAAGTCTGGTTTCTTTGACGATTCACCATTTCCTTTCTTCAAAATCTCAACAAGTAACAAGTCCATTTCATCAAAAAGTCTTGGTACTTCACTTAAATTTACTTGCTTTTGGTCCTCTGCCATGTTCCCGGGGTACTTCAACAAACCAAAGATGGATTGCTTGGTAGATGTTCAGAAACTTGTAACTGAGCAGTCTTGGACTCCTGCCTTCAGTTCTCCGAACGTTGTTGAGAGTGCTTTGGCTTTTTGACAATTTATATGTAATTTGGAAGGTATATTTTACTTGCGTAATAAGTGATTTTTCTTTGGGAGAAATAAGGTGAGCTTTAAAAGTTTTGTAATAGAGTGATGAGTGAGGTTTTAAGAGTATTTTTTTAAAAAAAGCCTTGTAATGGAGTAATAAGGGTGATGTTTTGAAATTTTCTTTTGTTTTGGAGTAATAAGGAGTTTTATTTGTAAATTGGAGAGATAAGGTGTGTTGGGTAATTTGTTTTTAAGAAGTTTTTTTTTGTATGATCACATTGTAACTCAAAGTAATTTTACTTTGAAGGGGGGTAATTTCTTTTTTACCATTGTAAAAGGTCAAATTTTGAAAGTTGCCTTGTAAAAATTTGAGAAATTGACTAGAGCCAAGTGCAAAGCTCAGTCAATATTCTCCTGTTTTGACGACTATTCGAGGGTCAAGGCCAAGCCTCGATAGTTCGTGTTTTTTGCCTGGTGTGTTGTGCTGACTATCTTGTACTTTCTGTTCTGCTTCTTGGTGCGTCTCTTAAACGCTAAAAATGTCTAAGTTGATTAATTTGTTTTGTGATTTCGACAAACTAGAAGGCACCAAATCTTATAAGACATAGCATCGTCTCATCGAAAGCACACTCATTTATAATGAATTATGGTAGGGAATATGTGATGGAGATGTTAAGCCGAATAAACCCACAAATGCAGATGCACTCACAAAATGGGAAATCAAGAATGCTAAAGCCTTAGCTCTTATTAAATCGTCTGTGAATGATGAAATGTATGTCCATATAGAAAATGCTACAGATGCATGGTCTACCTTGAAAATTTTTAAAGACCTCTTTGATACTCAGCCTGAATCAAAAAAGTCGATCTACAATTAAAATTGTTGCAACAAAAATTAACTGAAGGCGGTGATGTTCTTGAATATCTCTCAATACTTAAGAATATCAAGCAAGAAATTATTAATGCTGGTTTTCCCGCAGTTGATGATAGCTTTATGGTCACAACTGTAATTGCTGGGCTTTCTTCTTCCTATACATATTTTTTAGAGACTCTACAAGTAACCGAGAAATTAGAGAAACTAAAGTTTGATGAGCTTTGTGAAATGTTGAGTCAACATGATAAAACTTTTGGGAAGAAGAAGAAAGTTGGTGAAGATGTTTTTCTCACAGAGGCCAGCACTAGTAAGTCATCAACAGATAGTTCTCGAGGAAGAGGCAGAGGGGATCAGAATCAAGCAGCACATAATCGAGGTCGAAGCCAAAGCAGAGGCAACAATTTTAACAGAGGAGGAAGAAATAATTTTCAAGGTAGAGGAAACAACCAAGGAAGAGGCAGTTTTCAAGGACAAGGATATAATAATCAAGGTAGAGGACAATCTCAAAATAGAGGTCAAAGTAGCGGCAGAGGACAATCTTCAGGAAGAGAAAGAGACTTAAGTCAAATTGTGTGTCGAAGATGTAACAAAGTTGGCAATTATGCTGAAGATTGTCGAACATCACTTAATAAAATTCCTAAGTTTCAATAGCATTCAACACAATTTGCAAATGATCAAGATGAAGATAACTCAGAATATGTTTTTACTTCCTCACCAACATCCCAAATTTCATCCCGTCTTAGAGGTGACTACGAAGATGCCTGGATCTTGGATTCTGGGGCAACTCAACACATGACTTGTCGACGTGATTTTTTCTGGAATTTTCAAGAATGCCAACTTAATTCAATTTTTCTTGCTGATGATACAAAACATACTCCTTATGGAAAAGGAGTAGTAAAAGTTTTTCTCCTTGACATTGGAGAAAAAATGATTTCCAATGGATGGTATGTACCCAGTTTCAAGAAAAAATTGCTCTATTTAGTCACGATTCGACACGCAGGACATCAAGTGATTATGGAAGATGGTTTAGTGAAGATTAATTCAGTGAAACAAAACTTGAAAACAGTCATGACAGGTTACGAGGATGGAAAACTGTTACGGATGAAAGGGACAGTTATTCCAAGGCATTATGATTTTGCAGGGGCAATGACTACAAGTATTTCACCTATGAGACTATGGCATGTAAGATATGGACATTTGAATTTTGAGAGTCTTTCTCAATTGCAGAAACAAGGAATGGTTAAAGGACTTCCCACATTCAAAAGGGAAAATGCAAAATGTCAAGCTTGCATTTATGGCAAACAAAATCGAGAAAGTTTTCCAACAAGTTCATGGCGTGCAAAGAGGTGGCTACAACTAGTTCACAGTGATGTTTGTGGTCCACTACAAACTTCATTTGGTGGTTGCAATATTTCTTACTATTCATTGATGATTTCAGCAGAATGACTTGGGTTTAGTTTTTGAAGAACAAGTCAGAAGCATTTGATAAGTTTAAAATTTTTCGCCAACTTGTTGAAAATGAAGTAAAAGAAAAGATAGGTACTCTCAGGACAGATAATGGGGAGAATTCACTTCAAATGAATTCAAAACCTATTGCAGTGAAAATGGCATTTACACTCCACAGCAAAATGGCTTGATGTTGATGGCACTGAATTATTTATGGTAATTCAATGCCATCAACAATTGAATTTCTCACTTTAGCACAGCTGATCTCAAGAAAACTGTCAGCCGAGGATTCACTGGTAGTTGAGAAACTGTTGACAGAATTATCTCACAGTAAGCTGCCATAGCACGTTTAGAGTTAATTGTTTCCTTGTTTTATATGTAGTTTATTTAACTGATTTTGATTTTCATGGATGACAGTGCCTATTTTGTATTTCAATAACATCACGTTTCTAGCAACTTTGGACAACACTGTATATCGAGATTTGGACAAGACTCTATATCGAGACTCCCGAGCATAATTTTCCAACCAAATTTAGTTTGGACGAGGTTTCTAAATAAATTGCCATTGAGCTACATTCATTCTAAATTTGCACGGCAGAGTGAAAGTGAGAATTGCTTCAAAATGATCAAAGGTTTATGGGATCTATAAACATAAATTTTGAATTAGAAATATGTTCCACCAATATTAATATATTGGTACAAATTTCATATAGTTAGTGGTCGAACCATGTATATCAAATGGTAAACAATTAATGAGTTAAACATATACCGTGTGACTACTAGTAATCAACAGATACATTAAACGCGTGTACTATCAGAAGACATGATACGCTTTAACATGGCGCCAAACGAACATGTGCGTTGTTTTCAAAATTACATCACATAGAAATAACATTCCCACTTAATAATATTCCTTCTAAATATACTGTAGACTTAATTCATCTTCTTCTAGTTCTTCACTGTTGTCACCTTCTAGACGGCCATCATCTTGCTGATGTTGGAAATCCATGTTTGCAGGCTGATCACTATCACCAAAAAAGGAGAAATATGGTTGAGGTGACGGAGGTGCGGCCATGTTTACAGGCTCATCACCATTGTCACCTTCTACACGACCATCATCTTGCTGAGTTTGGAAATCCATGTTTGTAGGCTGATGACCATCACCAAAAATGAAGAAATATGGTTGAGGTGACGGAGGTGCAGCCATGTTTACAGGCTCATCACCATTACCAAATCTGAAATACGGAAGAGCTAGCAGTGGAGGTACGGCCATATTTCCAAACTGATCAACAAGGCCGAAGGATTGCGGCGGAGGTACCTGTGGTGCTACGGCCATGCTTCCAAGGTGATCACCAAGTAGGAAGGATTGCTGCAGAGGTACCGGCGGTGGTAACGCCAGGTTTCCGTATGGAGGAAAACGTTGCATATGGTGCCCCTGGTCCTCTGAGGGTGGCAGTAGTCTTCGTCTTTTGAGGGGAGGTCCAATTTGCAGTTCAAGCAGCTCAGGTTTCTTGTATACCAATTCTTTCAATCCTTCATCCCTAGCAGCCAGAGCCTCACTATCTTCCATCTCAATCTCTATCAAACTACACTTGTTGCACATTTTACATGGTTTCCCTGGTTCTCCTTTATATTCACCACAGCGACAAAAATGATCAAAGCCTACGCACGAAATTCCCTGTCTGCAAACGTAGCACATTGTATTTCCACACCTACAGTAAACTTTATTGCATCCAAACGTCTTGATTAACTCCGCTTTGCAAATATTACATTCTATTATCACAGCTTTTGCCATCATCTCTTCAACTTTCGTACGAAGAGATGTCTCAGATTTTTGCTCAACCTCTTCACAGCGTAATGGTAAGTGACTCAACTTCTTGCGCTGGAGGCATGAAGCAACTAAACATTTAGGGTTTGGACAATCCAAAACTTGTGCACACTTGTCTATTTCATATGGAATGTTACAGAATGGGCAATAAACCAAGTCTTCAATTTTGGCTTCAACTATTGCTTGTTGGGCCTGCCGATATTCATATCTTTCAATAACATCATTTGGAAGAACTCTCTTAATCTCTGATAAACGAATTGACGCGTTGCATGGATCGATAGTCATGCAAGATAGATGATCACCCGCTTTGAGACCTCCGTAAATGATTTGGTCAAGTCGCTTCCCTATACATTTAAAACAGAACTGATGCCCATTTTGACACTGTACAATATTTTCAATTTGATATTCCCAAAAGCAACATTCACATTCGATATCTTCATCTACTTCAACTACTTGTATCTCTCTAAGGCTCTTAATTTGAAAATTGCTACTTTGTGCAATATGCGAATTTTCTGATTTTAAACTCTCCACAGTTGCAGTTCTTTCACCATTTATTTTATGGAAGTTGTTTCGTTGAATATCGCCTTGCCCTTGTCAGTTTGGAAGTTAATCTGAGCTCGTAACTCCATGATCGATATATTTAGAGTCGTCCGAATAAGATGATGAACGTGCGGCTATATTTCGCGCCGGACTTGCCCGTCAGAGATTGGTAAAATAAAAAAATGCTAGAATAATCTTTAAGTGCATAAGTCTGGAACAAGGGAAAATTATAAATACAAACAAAGACGAAACATAATTAAACACAATTTTAGTGGAAACTTTCAAGCCGACAATATTTGTGGCCCACGATGGACAGGAGTGTGTTTACGAGAATTATTTTGTGATGTTTCACACGTGTTTTTTCTTTTTGTTTTGTTTGTTGGGATTGTTTAGTTGTATGATCTTGGGTGATGGGGTAATCGAATTTAAGTGGGCTGATTTTGAACATCATATAACGTGCCTATTAAAGAAAATTGTCTCCATGGTTTCACATCGTGTTTTCCGATGTTTGCATTATTTTTCGACTCAATAAAAAAAAGGGTATTAAAGAAAATTGTTTCCATGATTTCTCATCGCTTTC
>APFE031253155.1:18954-45683 GCA_000404065.3 Pinus taeda | reverse complement strand
AAAATGAAGTGATAAAGTTTGAATTCATGCTTGCCATGCTCAGCTTTCAAATTTGTTTAATGTTTATGTTTTCCACTGTCTAGAGAGGATTAAAAGTCATTGTTTGCCCTCTTTAGCTTCTCTTTTTTCTTCCTTGATCATTCATCTCAGCTAAAGGCATCAGCACAAACTCCTACCTTGCCCCAAAGACCCACCTGCAAAAGCTGAGCTCAATCCCCGCACCATGAATTGCACTCCCTCCAATTGCCACCAAAAACCCCAAAAACTTTAAATCAACCCTCCTTATCAGTTTAGTAGCCTAATATCAGTGTTTCTGATTGGTCAACTCATCCTATTGAAAAATCCACCGAGTTTGACCGGAGAGAGCCTTCTCCTGCCTCGTAGGGCTAGCTACGAGGCTGAATGGTTTGATGTAGCCTTGAGATTTGTTTATCTCAGCCTAGGTGAAATTTCAAGCGCTAACATATTGGCGACCATACTGGGGAGAACAAAGTTGTTTGTGGATCGATGTGTTTGCTTCATAAGTCTTAGACGGAGCCTGAAGTTATGTCAGGTAGCCTTCGAAAACGCTCTTGTTTTACATCAGCGTTAGTAGATAAATGCTGCTTCAGTCGATCTCCATAAGCTTGTGAACGTGGCGCTTCATTGGCACTTTTATCCCAGTATAATTGTAAACTCTAAACTTTTGGATGATTAGTTGAGAGTTTTCACAGGCTGAAATCATTCACTGGCGACTCCTTTCGCTAAAGAATTCAGTGATCAATGCTTCATGGTGACTTCACTACAGAGAGATCAGTAGCTTTGAGCTTTTCAAGATGGACCAAATCACAAGAAGATGTGCTCCCTTGAGCCGAGATCACATCCCCGGTTTTCCAAATAAAATTCCAAAGGTAAATTGGTCAAGGAATTTGCCTACATTTAAAGATGATGGTAAGAAGGATGCTGCTCTACATCTGGTTAGATTTCATATGCATATTTGCAAGTTGAAGGTGGATTTTCCTGAAGATTGCTTGATGAAGATATTCTTGGCCACTCTGGAAGGTAAAGCCCAATCATGGTATGAAAGTTTGCCGCCTTCTTGTATTTACTATTTAAAGGATTTTCATGCCATGTTCATTGAACGATATAAGGACTCTTATCCATCATTAAATTTAGTTCAAGACTATTGTAAGCATGCTTATAGTTTTATTTAAAACCTTGAGAAGTTTTATGAAGATGATAATCTCATGGATGATGAGATCATGGAGGCTCTGTACGAAAATCCATTTCAGCATCATAAAGAAAACTTAGAGAATTCCCATCAAGATGATCAGGACATTTTTCAGCAGAATCAAGATCAGCAAGTTGAAGATCATATGGTTGTAATTGATGAAAGAGAAGAGCTTGTTTCAGATCTACCCACGGAAGAGGACAACATGCAGGGAAATCAAGTTTCAATCGTAGAATGTGATAAAGTCAAGTCAGCTATTTCAGATCTAAATTCAAATCGTGATGATCAAGATTACCTTGTTTTGAATCCCATGAAGGAGAGCTCTGTTGTTGAGATCATCTGGAATGAAGAAGACAAAGTTATTGACTGAAGCCTTCATGAGGAGGTAATCCAGTCATTTCATGGAAAACAAGATGAGATCTTTGTCCAAGTAAGTGAAAAATCTTCTTTCAATCATAATTCGGATAGTTTGATTGCCATGTCATATGAAGATGATCAACAATGTTTCCAAGTTTCAGAAGATCAGGACTGTCATTCGGATTTTTCATGTTTTGAAATGTTATTTCAAAAAGACAAAACTTGTTTGAGCGAAAGGAAACAGAAAGTCTTATCTCCTTTGTCTGAAGAGGAGATAGATCAACTCTTGAAAGGTCATGCTACAACCCAAGCTAAAGCAGATTTGCAGTGCACACATGGTCACGAAAGTGTTCGTGAAACTTCTTCCTCTTTTGAAAATGATGACAGTCTTGTAATTAGTTTTATAGATCAGCAAACAGATAATATTATCTTTCATGAAGATGATAAAGTTGTCATGTTTGATGATCTTGAAGATTGTTTCTTGTTTAAGAATGACCTAGACCATAAAGTTGAGGAATATAAGCTTGAGAGAGACAATATGTCAAAATTTCTCATGGTCAAGGAATTTACAACCAACACTCATATGGCAGAAGCTTATACCTCTCTGTGCCTTCCTATCAATCAGCAACCCACTGTTTTTTCAGATCAAAATGAAGCGAGTACTTATATTTTTGCAGTTGGATCTCCAAAAAAGATAGTGCTTCAGGATTATCACGATCCCTTCGGCATCCTTTTGCAAGCACTAGAGAAGATAAATGTTGCTTGGTTTGTTATCATAAGCCTTGGTTTTAGTGGTTATTGTGAGTTGCCTACATGTACATCGTTCTGCCTGCTCGAGAAAAGCGAGAGCAGAAATTTGGTATGTAGCTATCTATTGGATTGGTTACATTGGAAAGCTCATTACACATGATTGTACATATTTCATTAGTATGCAGGTGGTTTTCATCATGATTCCAAATCTTGATGGATTGCTGCCATTTTTCCAAAAGTTTTGTAAAGTCTTGTTTTAAGTCAGTCATGAGTCATTTGTGATTGGTCTGTTGAGTCAGTTTTTTTTTTTTTTTTTTTCAAGTTATTTTAGTTTTTCGTCGAGTCGTTTGAGTCAAGTTTCAGTTAGTTTATTTTCTGCATAAAGTAAGTGAGTTAGTGTCAAAGTTAGTGTAGGATTTCAGTCAATTGTCCAAGTCAAATAAAGTCGTTTTAGTTTGGTCACATGTGTAGAAGTTGACTCCATTGCCCAAAGAATAAATCATTGGTCTGCTCTCCCAGAGGTCTAAGGTTCTTGGCACCTCCAAGGAGTTGCCATCCCCATTGGAGCCAATGTTAGTGTCGGTCTTGAGCCCTCCATCGGTGATCAAAAGCTCTTTGCATTATGCATAGGTAGGTGTCTCATCACTGTCAGTTTTGCATCCTATTAGGCATGCCATAAAACTGATGGAGGAGCTGGTCCTTGTTCCCTTCTTGGCTTTGCTGGATCAGGTCATATCAGTTAATGAGCTTGTGTCACATTTTTTTTTCTTTGTCTTGAAATCCAAAGTCTTAGGTCTAGGGTTTCGGTCAAAAGTCTTTGCAATGTCATGAGTCAAAAGTCCATGAGTCCCCAGCAAGCCAGAAGGAGGTGTGTAAATATGTTTCATTGATATTTTCATCAGGTACAGCTCATTTATACCTTGGATTTAAAAACCCTGTTTTTAAACGCAAGGTCATGTCAATTTTGCAAAAAATAAGGAAATTTCAAAAATTCTTCAACATGCCGGCAATAACCCTGGTCTTCTCGCCAGAGTCCATCAGATGGTCTACCTACAAAAAGAATGGAGTTAAAGCACTCAAAGAGCCAAAATCAAGACAAAGAAAACTCAAATAAGTGTTAAAAGTGAATGCCAAAACAAAACATTAGAAAGTGGGTTTGGTAAGCAAATTTTTTCAAATTGGGTCTATAAAGAGTCAAATTCCCTCTAAACACCCTCATTGTGCATCTAAGAGTTTGCAAAGAAGAGTGAGAGGGCGAAGAAGGCGAAAGGAGGCGAATTGCAGAGAATTTGGGTCATTTTCAGGTGCGCGACCAGTCAGCAGCCCCTCCACAGTGTTAATTCCTAAGGGCGCGACCTGTCAAACTGTGCGTGACCTGTCAAAGCCTGTGCGCGACCAGTCAAACTGTCTTCTGCAAAACCACTTCAAATTTTCTCAAATCGCCCTCTTGCTTGCTAAATTGATCGAGGTAGGGTCTATTAACCTGTTGGATGCTTGAAATATGAATCATGGGCTTGTGTTCATGTATATTTGCCACCAAAAATGTAAAGAGAAATGGATTTTAGTTATTGCTTGTTCATGTAGGCATAGTGCTAGGGTTGGTGTTTTTTCAAGGTTTTAAACTCCCATTTATTCCCTCCATTGTTTCCCATTAAATTCACAATTGTCATAACATGTCTCTATCTTATCTCATTTGCAAAGAATACTAAGTTTCCCCGTCCCCAATTTCTAAACCCTACCCCTCCCTCAAGTACATTCCTAAACCCTAATGCCCTCCATACAGCAAGGATAAAAATAAACACAGCAAGGATTGAAATATGTTGTGCAAAAAGAGAAAGAGCAATATAATGGCAAAATAATAAAACAAAAAACAGAGAACATATTGCTGTGTATATTCAAAGCAAAAACAAAGACAATGCAGCTGTGTGTATTTATCAAAAGACATATTGCTTTGACTATTCATTACAAAAATAATGTTGTTGTGTCTCCCAAAACCAAACCCCGTTTTCCCTTTTCCCTTCTATCCCCTAATATCCTTGCTTCAATACAACTCTTTTCCTTTTGAAGTTGTCAATGAAATCCCTTTTCTCCTTTTGACAAAAATGTAAATAAAGCCCTCCTTCCCCTATGACCAAATGTACATGAATCCCTTTGAAACAACAGAGTTTGCCTCATGATGTACATTAAAGGACAAAAACTCAAATGAAAAATGTTGTCCCATACCCCTGTTGAAATGTATGTCCTTTCCCTTGGTTACTATCATACATGTTTTCCCTAATAAGAATATTTCTTTGCAAATGATTTCCCGATGATGTAGATGAGATTATATGTTCGACATTTTGTGAATTATCCCTTAAAAATTCCCTGTTTTCACATACTTTTCCCATTCCCTATTAAAAAAAAAAGAGTCCCTCCCCTAACATTTCCTTCATGATTTTGTTCCCCTTGAAAACAACATACAACTCAGCATTTTTGCAGGGAAGGGCAGCAGTTTACTTTATCTATTTTCTCCACTTTGCTCAAAAGCACCATGTCAACCACTGAAACCTATGAGCAAGGTAATGACCGGTCTTCTTCCACAGAGGTTGAGGTACAGCGGAGGCCTCGTAGGGGTGGCAAAGGTGGTCATCATAAAAGAGAGGAGCCCACCTCTTTGGCAGAGTTGCAGGCCTGTCCTATGGCAGTGAATTATTTCCATTATATGTCATGTTTTCAGTTTTGTGAGAGGCTTGCCCAGATTCAACACCACAAGGAGTTGGCCCGCTTATTTGTTTTGCACCTTCATGATGGGCAGGTCACTCTTGCAGGGGTGAATTTTGTGCTATCTCCGGAGGTGATTTCAGAGGCTACCGGGATACCAAATGTGGGTGAGGTGTGGCCCAAGCGCAAAATGCTGGATTATGTTTATTTTGAGCCATATGTCAAGCCAGCATTCATGAGCCACTTGTCGGGGGTCTTTCCTTTAAGATTCCTCCGGGGGGAGTATGCTCCAATCATGCGGCTTATCATGCATTAATTCACATGTGAGGGGAGATTTTCACAGGTCTTCTCTTATCACTTTCGCCTGTTGATGCACTTTACCCGAGTGAGGATTATGAACATCTCGGTTTTCTTCTTCCAGGACATTCAGAGGATGGTGTCCGTGTTTCAGAGGCGATCCCCAGCTCAGCAATATAGGAGTTTGTTCCATCATGGTCTCATCCAACTCATTGTTTCCCATCAGTTGAGTCAGTAGGGCATTCCATGGGCAGACTTCATTTCTTATGAGTTCTTTACAGGGCCACTACAGCTAGAGCCAGAGGCCATTTATGAGGAGGGAGGTTCTTCACACCAGCCTGAGATCACTGTTCCGAGACATGTTGCTTCCTCACCACAACTTACATATCAGAAAGGCCCGAGGGCCTTGTTTGCAGTAGCTCGGCGAGTACTTTCTCCATAGCAGGTGGAAGGGGTCTCACCATCATCATTTACAGGTCAGCGAGTGTTATCTCCACACCAGGTGGAAGAGGCCTCGTGTTCTCCATCAGCAGTACGGGAGGGAAAACAGCCCATGGTAGAGAAGGAGAGAGCCGGTGACACACAAGTTGACATCATTGATCTTGATGCTCGCTCCTCTCACTTCAGATTGCATGAGACAATCTCGACAGAGAGAGGCGGAAAACCCGTTTTACAGCAGAGCTCAACATGGCCCAATGGACAATAAACTATCTTTTGAGCGCGCACAAGCAACTTGAGGATGAGAAAGAGTTGGATGAGCTGTGGAGGATTCGAAGTGATCGAGTCATCAACCGTAGGAGGCCCGGTGACTTGCTGCCCAAGGAGAGGGAATCCATGCTTATCCGGGTGAATACACACTTAGAGAGGCTGTTGGCAAAGGCTAACCAAGAAAAGAAGCTGCTAAAGAACATGAAGAATCATTATTGGGCAAGGATGCATGTTTGTAAGGCAAGGATGAAGATTCTTCAAAGAAGGTTGACCAAGGCTCTCAAAGGGAGGAAGAAGAACAACCCGCTCCGTATCTTGGCTGAGGCCTATCTCACTCACCATGATACTCCTTAGCCTCCTCCTAGCAGCAAAACCAAGAAATTTTGAGAGTTTTGAGGCATTTTTGGTATTTTTGGGAATTTTACAAGTTTTGGCCATTTGACTGGTCTCACCCTGCGTGCGACCATACATGTGGGCAACTCATAACGGGGAAAACTTTGCATTTTTGGAATTTTCATGCAAAAATACACTTGCCTATGGATGGGTTTCAGATTTTATGGAGATTTGGGCTTCCAAAAGCTCAAAATGCATGCAAATTTTGACTTTCTGCCCCTATTTTGAGTTGCAGAAAGCTGTCTTGGGAGAAATGACTTTTGAGGGGTCAAATCATCTCCAAATTCAAAAATTCCGACAGGGTTGGAAAGTAGACTCGCAGACCTTTCCAACGAGCTATCTTGCACCTGATTTAGACACCAGGAAGGCCCTCAAATAGAGCTGTGAATGTGAGCGACCGGTCAGAGTGATGTGCACGACCTGTCAAGGAAATTTGCCTGTTTTGACCAGTTCGGCCAGCAAAACACTGTTTTCACCTTGGTTGACTTTTGAGGCATGTAAATGATGGATTTTTGTGTAATTTTCATGGCACTTGGATACTTTTACTCTCCTTGAACACTTCTAGAAGTTTTCTTGATGTAAATGGTAAATATTTAATGCATGGATAGGTTTCCTAAGTTTTAGAGGCAAGTTGTTTTGACTGCCTATTATCTAGTTCTTAGTTTGGAATTAGTTAAAATAGCTCCTAGGAAGCTGAGCTTGACCCCTAGAGGTGGGGAAAGGAGTTAGATATTCTATATTATGCTTTCTCTTACTCATTTTCATGGTTGGACTCTTGAGGGAGAAGCTCCTATTGTATATTTTACTTGTATCTCTGCAATTTGAGGAAAAAGAAGACCAGGGTTTTGCAGACATGATTGGGATTCTTGTGGACTCTTGTGTTGATGGTGTGTTCTCTTATTGTAATTGTAAGTGTGTTTCTGTGTTCCATCTCTTTCTTTACTGCCGCTTATTAAACAAATGAAGTGATAAAGTTTGAATTCATGCATGCCATGCTCAGCTTTTAAATTTGTTTAAGGTTTATGTTTTCCAATGTCTAGAGAGGATTCAAAGTCATTGTTTGCCCTCTTTAGCTTTTCTCCTTTCTTCCTTGATCATCCATTTCAGCTAAAGGCATCAGCACAAACTCCTACCTTGCCCTAAAGACCCCCCCTGCAAAAACTGAGCTCAATCCCCGCACCCTGAATTGCGCTCCCTCCAATTGCCACCAAAAACCCCAAAAATTTTAAATCAACCCTCTTTATCAGTTTACTAGCCTAATATCAGTGTTCCTAATTGGGTCAGCTCATCCTATTGAAAGATCTACCGAGTTTGACTAGAGAGAGCCTTCTCCTGCCTCGTAGGGCTAGCTACGAGGCTGAATGGTTTGATGTAGCCTTGAGATTTGTCTATCTCAGCCTAGGTGAAATTTCAAGCGCTAACAGAATCTACTTCTACTTTTTCATATTTGTAGAGATAAAATGCAAGCATACACACACAAAAATTGACATGGTTGTTTTTTGTCAAATGACCCTGGAAAAAATCCCTAATGGGAAATCAATGAAATAGAGAGGAGTTTTATTATTGTTCCGATAAATGTAGACTTATCACTTGGAAATCATGCCCATATTCCCCAAAAATATATGCCAGACTTCCTCCTCAAATTATGTTCCTTTACTGACTCTATATTTGTTCCCTCCTCAGTCAAAAATGCATGCCACTTGATGTAGGAACAAACAACAATAAATATTGTACATTACCCTCAAATTTCATGCCCATATTGCCTCAAATTTTGTACCACCGACTACCTCGAAATTTTCATTGATCATGTTGCACAAACAACACAATTAATGCTTGTACTTTCCCTTGAAATTTGTGTTTTACCTTGCTGCTAGACTACTAGAAAATCTCCTAAAAAAGTTTTCCCTTTAAACCTTGAATTTTGTGCCCCTTTTACTTGGAATTTTCAGTCCTTCATCTGTACATTTTTCCCTTGTAATTCTTTCCCTTGCTACTCCCTTTCTCTTTAGCTCAACTCCTCTTGTGTGCTCTCTAATTTTCTCCAAAACTTTAGAAGAAAAAATGAATTAGTGTCTCTTCCCCTTCCTTGAACTTTTGTCTTCTCATAAGAAAACCATAAGATCCAATGGTTGAGATTTAATCTAAGCCATTGAGATCAAGGATGGAGATATAATCTCTCATTGACCCACTTAAGTCACTTCGACTTTAATACTCATAAATTCACTTATCCCTTCATCACATTTTTCATTAATTGCACAAAAAAAGTCACTTTATGACTTTAATGCTCATAAAGTCATTTTAACTTTATTTCTCATAATGTTAAATTTAGGGGTCATGCTGGACAATTTTTCCTAGGTAAGACACCATGCCTTAGGAAACACTTGTCCTTGGCACACTTTTTCTAATAAGAAGAGACCTGATCCCCCTACACAACATCCTCCCATATCAAAACACATGTGCCAAAGCCAATTATCCATTTCCACCTTGAACCATTTTTTATCCGTAAACTACCGTGGAAATTCCAATGGACAGTTCTTCATAATAGATCTGATAATAATATATTTACATTATGAAATTTTACATTATTACAATTTTATTAAACTTCTAGATCCGTAAACATAATTGTAATTAGTGCATGCATGCGAATGGAAATTGTGCAGAAAAGTAGAGAACGACAAGACAAGATCACACACACGCATATGACACAAGATATTCTTTGAGAAACCCTTTCAGGAGAATACCCAGCTAGAAGGTGAGGTTGTTTTGCTCTCTTTCTCCGTATGGAAAATAAGGTTGTAGATACAAAGAAGTTCTGCATCTGGCATGTGGGCTGATATAGTGCACAAATCCTCTCTGTTTTCTCTACCTCCTATCTCTCCTGGCTATCTTTGCTCAACTATGGAACAAATTGTTGTCGAAAGAATGGAATGCCTCTTCCTCCTAGTAGCCCGGTTATAACAAATCTTGATAGCCTACTAGTGGTTAAGTTTGACTACATCAACTCTTAACTAGAGTTACAATACAAAACATGTGGATATCCCTTTTTCCATGAATAATGTGGCTGATGCGACATCCTCCCGAATTATAGGTGTGAAAACAGGAAGGTCAACTTTTGAGTGACATAAATTTTGCATGGGGACTTTGATTGAAGTTCTTCTTACGCCATTGGAAAGATTTCTATGTGTAGAATAGAATGAAAATATGTTGTGACAAAATGCTATAGTTTTACCATCCCAAAAAGTGCCATTTGATGCCTCAAAATGCTCTCGAAAGGTTTTAAACTTTGTTTCACCATACTGGGTCCCACCGGTAAAAATGGTCCCATGAGATGATTCCTCCACTTTTTCCACTGTGAACGCATCGAGATCGATGACAATGTTGAAATTAATGTGTAGATTTAATATTGCTAATGAAATTTTCTAAATTGCAAGACAGGAAGAAACTCTACTGATCTATGGAAGTTAATTCACCATCTAGAACAAGAATCATAGACATGCAAAAGGAAACATCACACATGCACAAAAAATTATCTAGGGGAAAGAAACTGCTCAAAACCCCTTACTATCTATATTGCATTAATAAAAGAACAAAGAAGAAATACATATTCTTTCTCAAGCTTGAGCACAACTTGCAAGTCTATAGTCTATCCCTCTACTTGACTAACTGACTCTGGCCAACACTTAGCCAATTTTCAAGCCCTCCAAGCTTCTAATTCCTCTGGTTGTTCCTATGGGAATTAGGCCCCTATTAGTTAGGAAATTCCCTCATCTAGATTGCACATTTTTTCTAGTTCCTTCCTCTAACTGCATGCACCACCTATACACATTAGAATGTGCTACCACTGATAGTACACTCCCTTGGAATCTCCATCTCAGTTGAGTAACTCAAATTATCTGCATTCATGAGCTAATTTAGGTTAATTTATTATTTATCTAGATGATCATTGAGTGTGGTTGAAGTTCCACTTCCACAACTTGACCATAAACTAGTTCCTACAACAGTTATAACTAGTTTAACTGACCATAACTCAATTTAACTAAATTACATTGCTACAACTAGAATTAATTTAAATTAGGCTCCTAAAATTTAGGAACCCACTGTACATAATTGAACTTCATGTCCATAAATCGAATTAACTGAGCTAGACTCTTATTTTTTAGGAATCAACTCAAGTAAACTGAAATTAACTCATTAACTCGAATTGATTGTTCTTAACTAAGTGTCAAGTGCTATGTCACCTCAGTTAAATCCTCCAAGTTGTTTTATAATGTGGAAATTTAAATTTTCTAAATTCTAATTAAGGAAAAATCAAAATTGAGACTTTCTTGTTGCATTTTCAATAGAAAAACAATAAAATGATCCAATCTAGATCACACCTCCCCATTTTGGGAGGCTTTTGGACCCCAAAATATTTTATTGAATGAGGCGAGGAAAATTTTCCATCAACTTCTCTTTGGTGTACCATTTAGCTTTGCTTGGAAGTTGTTCCTTCAACCCAATCTTCCAAAGGTCATGTTGCCTTTGCCTTGTAGTTATGGACCTCTTCTATTATCACTCTGTAATTTATTAAGGTTGGGAAATAATTGCAGAGGTAACCACAAAACCACTTTGGAAGTTGGGATATAGCCCTGCCAACTTCAGAGAGGGATCTCCCTTTATAATTTAGCTTTTTTTGATTGAATATATTAGGCTAGTTATCAATTTCAGATTTGGGTTTTTGTGTTTTAGGGTTGAGATAATGGAAATTAGGCCATTGGGAAATGGATTCACAGGTTTAGATTGATCAAATGTAGATTTTACAGGTTAAACTTACAGGGTGGGGTAGGCAAGTTCATTGGATCCTTTAAGATCTATGGCATGGAGGAGAAGGAAAAGATTCAACAATCTAATTAAAAGTAGAGAAATTAACAATTCTGTTTTTAATTTTCTATAGAAAACATAGAAACTATTCAAATCTAGAATCAAATTGTACATCAAAACAAATTTTGTTGTTCAACTTTCTATTGAATAATTCAGATCTTAGGAATAACATATGTATAATAGAGAGTAAACAAATTAACAAGGCGAAATTCACTTCACCAATGAAAATGACACAAGAATCCTGTAATAGTGGCACTATATTAATGAAAATTTGATCAATGGTTGCTTTGTGAGAAACTTTACAATACTAGTCTTGTTATTCAAACACATCTCAACCCTTATCACTTAAAATTATGAAGTATTTATAAAAATTATTACAAAAAACTTTGAGTGGAAAATATCTAGAACTAATTACAAAAATATCTTCAAACTTATTACAAAAATAGAACCAAAATCTAGGAAATTGCTGGTGGTACTATTGTCTAGGATGCTTGTTGATGATTGGACCTCAAAATAGCAGCAGGTTGTTGATGTCCTCCTTTTGGAGATTTGATGACTGATTGTGAATTGCCTTTTTCATCATCTTTTGAATACTTTGTTTTGTCACAAAATATTTGGATTTAAATAATATATTTAAATTAATATTTCCAAATATTTAAATGAAATTCATAATTCAAAATTCAAAGTATTTATTAGAATGATTTATAAATCCATCATGTTTTCAAATCCATGTACTGTTTGAAAAATCTGTGGCTTGTTTTCTAGATCATGTATTGTTTCTCTTCCCATGAATTTTGAAACCCATGTGTTGTTTTCAAAAACCATGTCCTGTTTCTCCTTTTGCCTTTCCCTGTAAAATTCCTTTTACTTTAAATATTTGGATGGCTTTCCAAAAGAATGTATTGTTTCACCTACCTGTAAATCAATTTCACCATATACCTATAAATTCTTTTTACATCTCTAGGTCTTATTTTACTTATACTCCTATCCGTAAAACTCATTTACATGAAACTCATTTTTCCTCACTTGTACATTAGTTTTATAAACATATGATATCCTCCTTTTATTTTCTTTCATGAATTTATTTTAACATTTATTTCATAATCATATGAAATTCCATTCCTGCCACATTTTATAAAAGTCAAAACAATATAATTAATGGTTTTTCGGAGGGGGTAGGTAGTAAGAGGAGGGGGTAGGTAATAAGAGGTTTTTAGAAGAGGGTTCCCAAATAAAGGGAAACATGACACTTGTAAAACCCAGGAAAAAGTGAATACCACTTTTGAAACCCCGCCTTTGGTTAAATGTCGGATTAATAACCCTTGATTTTAATTTGCACATATCTTGAGGCCTTGGGGGAAAATTAACGCATGAGTGTGGGGTGGGCCATAGGATTGACTTTTGGATTTTGGTATAATAAATTAGTTCTCATGTTTTAGAGTTTTGATTTATTTATTATTTTTTTGAATTAATTCTAATAATTCAAAAGAAATCTCACGGGGCTTTGGATTGACGGTGAATGGGTGCGTTGTTAAGGCACTCCTTGCGATAGGTCACCGGTTCAAATCCCCCATGGGTACTTAGGTTAGTCTTAACGTAACAAAGAAAAACTAATTCAAAACAAATAATTTCTCACTTAGGCTTTCCTCTTTGCTTTCTGGTGCAGAATTTAACTTGATTTTTCTTTTGATTCGGATGTTAGTTTGAAGCACCAGATACATTATTGGAAAAGATAACTTTCTTTTTCTTTTGATTCGGATGTTAGTTTGAAGCACCAAATACATTATTGGAAAAGCTACTTCTGAGTACTTATTGATGGGAATACCTACAACACGATCTAATCCCAACATTGTTATGTAAAAATCTCCCTAAAATTCATACTTTTCCCCTTCTTGGAAATAATTTACAAGATGAAATATTATTTACAACATATCAAATATAATAATCATAAGCTATAATCAAGTGAACCTACAAAAATTATAGGAACCTAACATCTTCTACAAAATTGTATCTTCTGTCAACTCTACCTAAGCATTTTCTTCCAAATCCTCCACAAAAGGTAATACTTGTCCCTCTTCTTGATCTAGCATGGAAGGTTCATAAAGATTCAAATTCTCTACATTCACAACTGAGTAAATGCGCATATATGATAGTAAATTGAGTCGATAGGCATTATCACCCACATTTTCCAGTATCTCAAAGGGACCATAACTAAGAACCTTGATTTTCTTACCAAGCCCTTGTAGCCTTTCTTTTTTCAACTGTAGTCATACCCTGTCTCCCAACTTGAACGATTTCTTTATTCTGTGCTGAGCATGCCTGGCCTTATACTTCTCCTGCAACTTTTACAGTGTGTCGTTTACTTGTAGATGGATCTTCCCCATCTTCTCTATAATTGTTTCAGCCCTCAAAGCATATCCTATAAGATCTTCCCTCACTCCTACTTGTTTCCAATATGCAATATTGAAAGGTGAAGGTGGAAAATATCCACAAGAAGTCTTAAATGTGGAAATTTTTGTAGAAGTGTGCATTGTTCTATTGTAAGAAATGTTGTATATATACCAAATTTTAGTCCCAGGTCTTCAGATTCTTCTAGTTGTATCCCCTTAGAAGTTTCACCAAAGTCTTGTTGACTACTTATGTTTTCCCATCTGTTTGTGGATGGAATGTTGTAGATGTATTCAACTTTGTGTCCATATTCTCCCATAGTGCAATTCAAAATTCACTGAGAAATCTTGTATCCCTGTCAGAAATGATGTTCCTTGGTATCTTGTTGACGACGTTGTTATCACCAAAAAATGATCACTTAGCCATTTCTAACTAGGTAGATTGAAATACACCATGTAGGATTAATTTTGCCATATTGAAATCACTTTCACAATGGGAAATAATTTAGTAAACCATTTTTATTAAATTATTTCTAAATAAAAATATAAAAAAAAAACCATGAGAATAATTGAATAAATCATTAATTATTTAATTTTCTCTAGGGATAATTATTAAATCATGTGTTTGGTAAATATTCCTGTCACAATTGACTAAATACTAGGAATAATTAAATAACTCACTATTTATTTATTATTCCTTAATTCTATTATTGGAATAATTGGTAAATCATTATTTAAAAATTATTTCAATTTCACAAAATAATTAATAAATAATTTTATTTGTTAATTATTTCTAAATAAAGATATTTGACCATTTTGAATATTTTTTCCCTCTCCAAAAAATATAATAAAGTATTCGTGATGGTTAGATCTTGATTTGGCCAATATTATTTTATTATTTTCCATTTTCGAGATCAACCCAATACTTTTCTATAAATAAGAGGGTTTTCCATTCATTCTTCACCATCATCATTATCATCGTCATCACTATTGTCCTCTTGCATTTGAGCTCCACTTGAGTTCTACACATTGTTTTGGGTTTTTCACATATTGAGAGAGAGAATCAATTATTGAAGCATCAAGTACATTAAAGGACCCATCCCACGGAGGGGTATTTGCAGACCCTTTTGTAGATCTCCTTTATTAGGTGTTATCGATAAAGATTATTATTCATTTAATAGTCTTTCCATATTAGGTTATTACATTGGATAGCTATTGTTATTTGTTGTTTTGCATCACATATGTATTTTTGTTGTATTTTTTTCTCATTTTGTTATTGCAAATATGAATCATAAGCAACCACAAATTGTTAGTAGGGTCACTTGTCACCAGTGACTTAAGTGGAATGTTTTTGGTACACCTTTCAAGAAATTTCATACTAACAGGTCTTGGACCTGAGAACATTCATGGGATCTCCTTGATATGAAGTCCCAACTAGACCTCACACCATTTGGAGTAGGAGTCCCAACAGTGGGGTGTTAATGATATGCCTTGTTTGCAAATACGCATAGAGTGGTGCATGGTGTCTTTGGTGAGAAAAAGTGTGTGACCCTGCGAAAGGTCAAGTGTGATGCATGAAGGTTCCAACACACGAAGGGAAAAGGAAGTGAGTCCCTTAGAAGCTTGTAATAGTATTTAGCTTGAAAGGAATACACGAGCATAATGACATCACAAGATAATATGTGAAATAGTCCACAAGTTAATAGTAATGAATTAATACAACAACACACATTCAACAAGATTCATACAAATGAAAATGAAATAGTTCATAAGCATAAGTGTAAGTTAAATAACATATACTGAAAATACAACAAGAATAGTCCTACTATATTCACAACATATGCATGAAAGTGTGTCGGCTATGAGATTTTATTAAAAGTGAAAGTTCCAATGATACATAAACCATTGACGAACCACTAGCCCCGATAATGGAATGTGAAATCAACAACACTTGCTCCTCCAAAGGAGTATATTTCCTCTATGCTATGGATAAGCCAAGGATCTCACAAAAATCCGAAGCTCTTTCTAAGCCTAAGCCTAGCCAAAATATTGGCTCCCAAAATCCCTTTACATGAGTTATAAGGTTCTATTTATAACAAGAGGGGGTGGCTCTTCAACTCCCCTTTGTGACCTTTGGACTACCCTCATGACTCTTCAAATTCTTTACAAAATAACTCATTACAGTACATCATGACTCTTCACATTCCAATATTGACCCCTGAAATTCCACTTACAATTAATTACAAATAATATTCCAATTTACACACATACCCATATAAGACAAAATAGGGTAGAGACAACCTGATATCCTAACAATACAAAAGACTATGATACTTGAGCTTGGGGAAACTCTAGCTCAACAACTTCCACTTGATGTTTTTCAGTCATGTAGCGATACCAAGCCTAGTATTGTGTGATGACATCCCCAAAATGTGACAGTGTCTGGCTGGAAGCAAACTCTAGCCTCCATAGCATTTGGGTACAAAGATTTGGAACCATTTTCTACTTACTTCCAAAGCATGATCAAAAGTTTTTGTACTTGGATAGGACCACCAATGTAGTTGTGCATGTTATATCTATTCACCTCCAAGCCTCCTTGATGGAAATCTGTCTCAGCTACTCCAAGTATTCCTCTACCTCCTTTTTGACCTGGTTCCTGGGTTTGGCTTTAGTTAGTGAGAAAATTCATGGGATACTTTAGGTGTTCACCAAGGATTCTAAACTATTGCATATTCATGCATACGAGGCCTGAATGCTACGAATGAATGAGGCAATTTGTTTTCTATTCTGGATCAACATCTTCACTTTTGCTTTCTCCAGCTCTTCCCGTGGCTTCATCTTCTTACCCAAGTCAAGCGGTGCCCCTTTGTATCACATTGTCCATTCATGCATGATAACGATTGAAACTTACACACCTTTTAGAGTTTTGACAAAGTCTTTATACTATTGTTGTATGCCAAGCATGCATACAACTTCGTTATAAATGGTAACAAGCTCCTCATAGAGATCCTACATGCTCTCTCCAAGTGTTGATACTTCATGAAGTATTATTGCCTTCATTTCCTCCAAGTGGACCTATACGAAAGGTGCATTCGAAGCTGTTGCGCAGAGTTGTTCAACCTATTTCCTAGCAGCTTGCAAGTTCTTTGCCAATTTCTTATTCTCGGGCATCAGACACTGAGTGTTCGACTTTGTTTCACTTGCGAAGGCCAAGTTTGCTTATGAAATGGCTTCAGGATCTCTCCCGGTGTTAGTCACAATCACCCTTTCTCTCATAAAACAAGGAGATGCGATATCATCTAGAAAATGATTCTTCTGCACTTTTACAATAGTATTCTTGAGTTCATCATATTATAGATTGTATGTGTCCATAACTAGAGCATATTCAAGAGTAATAACTTCCCCTTCCTATCCTGGAGCCAACTTTGCTGCTGGAAATGGTGGAGATTGAATAGTAACCTGTTGTGTGTTAGGGATCAGGTCGACATCCTAATTCTATGGCTCTGGTTCCACCTCCATATCGTCTATCTCTACCATTTGTTCAATTTGTTGAGCAAGCTCCTGATCTTGCATCTGTCTACCCTCCTCCTCTGCTGGTTGATGGTTTTGTTCTTTCACTTCAACTTGTTTCCACGTTGTTTCTTCTGCTATTGCGCACTTCCTTTCTTCTTATTCCTGCTTCTACTTCTCTCTTTTTTCTTGCTTCTGCTTTTATTCCTCCAATATCCTTTGCTTCTCTTCTCTCTTCCTTCTTTCTACTCTCTTCATCCTCTATTTCCTTTTTTCCTCAATTTCTCAATCCACTTTCATAATAGTTGGATCTTATTTCATATTGCGACTTATTTCTCCCCCTAGACTATGAGAAACCTTTATCTTTCCTTTATCATGCATGAGGTTACTCCCTTCTATTGGCACTGCTTCTGTAGTTGTTTCCTTCTATGGAGTGCCCCATGAAGTTCCTAAAAAACTGATTGACTCGCAAGTCTGGGAGACATTATAACAATTCTTCCATGGATCCTCCTCCTGCTAATGAAATGTCTCACTGAGCCACTAAAATTGAATTCTTGCATAGTGGTTCTTGCAAATACCACGGGGATTGCAAAGATTAAAGTCTCGAGTACCGAAGGAAAATTCTCTATTATATTTTCTTTGGCATTCGTGGCTTTCATGTTCTTTATCTCGTACAATCCAATTTGCATAGGAAGAGTTGACTAAGGTGATTTTTTATTCCTATGGAAAGAAGATGATAACCTTGTGGTGAGATGATAAAACACTTATTGCATGACGAGCTTGTCGATGTCATACCATGGAAATACATGCGATGACTTCTCTCCGCTGAACACTCTAAGGAAGGTGCTATCTGGTGAGGCAAACCAATCTGGGATCTTTGATATTGCCTCTATTGTCGCAAGTGACATGCAAGGTGGTTATTCCTTAAAGATCATTCTGTATAGCGGGATGACGAAGTGGTCAATTAGCTTCTCCATCACCCCTTGATGGCTGCAATCCGATAGCAACTTGCAGTGGATGTGCACGAAAAGCTCTCGAGGTGAACAAGCCGAGTTCATACCAGGGAATACATTATGTGCACAAATTGCATCCAGTAAATATGCAGAAATATAGAATCTCACTTGCCCACACTTGGGAGGATTTAGGGTGTTACCTACATGGATCCTTAACTTCTGAGCCAACAAATATGACCACTTGAGTGACTTCCCATTGTTCATAACATCATTAAGAAGGATTGCCCACCCTTCCATAAAGGTCTCTATGCTCTGTTGACCATGTGATCCATGTGGCTCCAAAGACACACACAGGACAAAGAGGACTCAGGAAAGCTCAAAAATCAAAATGTTTGGATTATGCTCGAACTAGGACCAGAGCGTAGATCTTGTCGTCCTGATCGCAGTGGTGTGAACGATCCATCAATCCGAGTCCAGATGAGGAAGTTAGAAGAAGCCAAAGTTGGGTTGACTTTTTGCTGACTGGGTATGCTTAAGGAGGCTACAATTTGGATAGAAACAGGCCACCGAATTCCGGCCAACCTGGGCTAGATTCCGGGAAAATTTGTGGCCCCGTTAAAATGACTCCTTCGCCTTAAATTCAAAAGTTTTACCAATGACCTATTGTTTTATTAACAATAAAAAATATATAAAAAAGGGTGGTGGGCCACCAACCATGCCACCCCTTATCCACACCATTCAACATAGTTATGGAGGGGCGGGCCATGACCCCCGGCCCCTCCCCCGCTCCCACGAAACCACGGTTGTAAATGCAATGGGTGGTGGGCCGGCCTTGGGGCACAGACCCAACCACGCCCACACAAATGAAACCCCACCATGAATACGTGGGACCCAACCTATAACTACACCAGCCAACGAAGCTGGCGGGGAGATATGTACAGGGGGTGAGCCGCCCAAGGTAGGTCCATCCCAATCCATTATTTAATTAAAAAGAGAATTCATTTAAAAAAAATATGGATTCGATGTATAAAAATGAAGGAAGCGGGATTTGACCGCCCAACCTCCTCCCTATTAAACATATCTCCAACCAACATGCCATAGCAACTTAATTGAGAAATCCATCACCCAGTTATTAAAAACATTTTTTCAATGCACCCAGGGGAAGAACGCAGTGCACATAGTTCGAGGAAGAATTTTGCAGGAGGGCAAAATTTTCACTTTGCCAGATTTTGACAAATTTTATATGGTTTCAACACTTCTCGACGCCATGGACGCAATGATACTATCTGTTTATACATCAGAGTTCTACATTTTTTGGCCATTTTTTAGTATGCAGGTGGAACCATGATTGTTGTAGAAACAGGGAGCGGAACCATGATCCTTGAAATTTTCCTGAGGCAATTTTTCTCCGTGTCGGAATATAGTCAAGTTTATATTCGTTTTTCACGGTTTTCCATAGGGATCACAATGGCGAGGGTAGATTCACCTTTTGAGTTGTAGATTTTCAGTCCACCCATGGAGCATAATCTTTGAGGAATCTAAAAGATTCCTTAAGCCCTAGATTTTCATTTTCTCAGAATTCAAAAATTAGACAGTCGATTTTGCACTATTCGACGTCACAAATTTGATGGTGCATTCAGATTTCCCATTTTCTCATTCTATTTTTCAGCCACTTTTCTAAGTGGAATGCAGGTGTCAGCATTGATGTGCGAGCAACCATTTCCATGTGATTGATGCTGTGAGATTGATGGCACGAACAGCTTCAGCAGTTTGACATCCACTCCTTCAGATGGCCCCTTGATGTGAGGTATATGCAATGCAGTGTTCATGTATTTTTTTTTTGCTATGCATTGTGCTGCATAGATCCCTATTTGATGTTGACGAGGGATCTTGTTTATTACTTGTTTTCATGATTCCTGTTTGATGTGACGTGGAATCATCTATGTGATGTACTTGTTGTCATGATTCGTCATGTTGAGTTCTGAGATACCTTTTTTGTATGTTGATGGGATACTCAGGTTGTCATCATGTATGTTTGCATTGAGATCCCTTTTATGCCATGTTGGCGGGATGCTCATCATGCATGAGTTTGTGTCATACTGATAGGAGCTTTTTGACAGAGAGTTCCTATAGCCTAACTTCTCTAGGAGCCACTCCTACGTGAGGGAATTTTCCTTGTATGATAGTGACATCACCTCAATGTACATCATCACTATTGACAACACTTAATGCAACGGCCTACACCATATTGACACTGGGGCCCGGAGAGGTAGTCCCTGCTAGATGAACTCCATTATCAGCATCTTGTTATTTCGTGTTGATGATTGACATGTTCCTCTTCTTTACAGCATGCACATGTATTCATTTATGTTTCTTTTAAAAATTCAATTTAACACATCACGAAAGTAAAAGGTCTTGGAAGGGTCCTTTGTCACACCCAGACCTGGATCACCGTGGATTCTGCAAACTAAGATGATCAACAACTGATAGGCCCTCTTGAGAGACCTTGTATTATATGTGTTGGTGGGTGTCTGTCGAAACTTTGATGGCTCCTTCACCTAGCTCTTAAAAACATCCTTATGACCACATAAATGTTGGTGGCATAGAAGAGTGAATACATGTGAGTTTGTACCTCAGGAAAATGGTACATACGTCGATAATATGCTACCTAAAAAATAGCAAGCCTCCATTTGCTGAAATTTCTCAAAGTCATGCTATTCACATCAATATGTGAGACAATCCAGTTGATAACATTTGCACATGGGAAGGCTGGATATCTACATGCAACCCCGCGTAGCCTCGATCTCTAGACATAAATGTATACCTATCGATCCTCTATATCTGGTGCGAAGTCCTTTGCTTAAAAACCTTCATTAAATTTCTGCCATGTAAGATATGAGTCATTTCCTACATACAGTTGAGTGTCCAAGTTTTGGAAAATGTAACTAGGTTCAATCTTCATGTAATATATGTGTTAAAATAAAGTGAAAATAATTTTATTATTATTTAATTTTGACTTATTATAGCAGGGGTTTCATGTTTGGGTCATTTGTCTTAGGTCAAGCCTCCATTGTAGGTTTTTGGTTATTGTCTAAGTCAAGTTGAAGAATCCTCCATCAAGTTACGTCTCCTTACTATTGAAATAATTCTCTTCTAGTCGGCCTCAAAATTATATCAGAGCATGTCAGCTCTGTTGTTGCTCCCAGAGACAACCTTGGATTGCTTACAAGACCAGTTACTTGGTACATCTAAATCAGCGTGCCTCAAATGATTCTCAAGAAGGACGAGACACCACCCATATTCTATACATAGATATTAGAGAGTTGGTTCTTTCATTCAAAGATACAATCCATATGTTTCATCATTTTTACACACATATAGTTTCAAGAAATATAATAGAAATAGCGAAGGCCAATCACTTTAAAGACTTACATTTTAATGAAATTTATAAGATAAATGAGAGAAGACAAAGAAAATGGACAACTCAGGATATAGAGCTCAGAGTACCAAGAATTCTATATATATAATATAGAGCCTGAAACCATAAGATTTACAATAACTACCTAAGTGAGAGGAAGATGTAATGGACAAAGAAGAAATGAATGATATGTTTCACGCAATACAGTTTTGGAAATATAATTTTGACCCCTCACACAGGCATATGCATTAACACTTTAACACAGATGAATTTGTAGACAAGTCTGAAATATCAGAGTATCTATTATTGCATGAATTCAAAGCGGAAAACATACAAGATGAATGAAACAGAGTAATAGACTGTAATACACCCAAGGAGGAATCACCACTACTCCTATAATATTCTGCCAAATCTATGTGATTAAGTGATACATGTTTCACAAAAATACCCAACTTCCTTTTAGATTTCAGAGCCTTTTTTCAGTGCTACGACCCCCTATTTATAATAAGAGGGGTTTCTTTCAATCATGGTTTAATACATAAAATCTCGGGCTGAGTTTTCAGCTGTCAAGTCAGCTTGCTCTCTTGGCCAAGGGAGGTTCTGCTACCAAAAAAAACATTAAGAACAATAATAATGGCCTCACAGGGAAAGTCACATCACAAAATCACGGAATAGGTGAGACATTAATGTAAAATCCACAGTGCCCCATCCCTGTAATCACTTACGTTTCATCGCTGCATTTAGTTCACTGCATATGCTCCTGCGATGATCAACTAACTCTCGTCATTTTGTCTTAAAAGCCTTCAGCACCAACCTTGAGAACGGGTTACGAAGATCCACTTTTGGGGGGTGACCATACTCGGTTTTGAATGCTCCCTCCCTTGATTCACTGCTACATCCACCTCTGGGACAGACTCTATCACTTCGACCTTAAATTTTCAACTGAATTCCTCGGCGCTCTGCTCTATCTAGTCTCAAAGGCTTGATCTCCCATATCTTCCTCTGAAACTGCTTTCATCACCAACCTCATCAATTTTTTCCATAAAAACCTTCTGAGCACAATCGACGCCCTAATCCGGCTTGGGGGTGCATTCTCAGTTTAACGATAGAAGTCTCAAGGGGCATAATGATTCACCTCTTCATACAGGCGAAAGGGAATAAGCTTATGCCTCTGGAACGGGCGAAAGGGCACCTTTGGATTTCCCCCTTAGCCTCTCTTTATTATAGCCCCTTTATTGAATTTCCTTATATGACAGGGGTTGGAACTAAAGGCCCATGTGTTTGGTGCTAAAGCTCTCAATAACTATGCAGGGGGGATTTTTTCTGTATATTGTAGAAGTCCCTCATTGGCCGATTTCCCAAACCCGAACTCTTTATAAATCAAAGCTCATTATATATCACATATGGGGCATTTTCTTATCGCAATCACAATCGTTGATAAACCTACTGATGTCATCACTGCCATGTGTCACCCTGCGAGTCATGACACGTGGCACCCAAAAACAGCGCCATAAGACCCCTGAAAATGCCAAAAATGAGTGACACGTGTCCACTCGCTACATCAACATCTGTAAATTCCATGTCACCTCAGTGGACCAATCAGAGGCTGCCACGTGGCCTCTTGGAGGAGAGAGAGAAAAAGGCCTACCCAAACCTATTTTTTCATGCTTTTCCTTTGTATTTGTTTTTCTCGGACCCTTAGTGATGCACCAATTTATCACAATATCGATGGTTTCCAAGTATTTTTAAGTTGAAACCCCGAAGATCCACCGATACGTTTTCATGCTCGGGGGGGTTTCGACTGCTGATACATGTTGGGCCTTGACCTGCCAACTGCCAATATGCGATATCGACAATCGATGAATCATTGCTTATCGATCAGTTAATGATCCATACCCATTTGAACTCCTTTTATACGATATGTGATGAGTCTCCTAGGTCCTGATTGCGATTTTTTCTCCATACTTAGCCATTTTCCTCAATCAGGTGGGCTTTTGAGGGGAAATCTTCCACAGGCTCTAAATTTTGATCTAGGAACCCTTTTTGGACTTCTATATACCACTGCAAATATTTTTTCGAGCGTTATGCAATGGAGAGGATCTCATCAAGCTCTGATAAATTTTGTGGCTCATAAAATGGCTTCAAATTCATTGTTCTCATGCATCCTGGTCCACTGATCATTTGCAAAGGAGTGAGTGAGAAGTAAATGACAACAGGCTCAATTCAGTGGTTGCTCTTCAAAATTGTCATGCCAACCCATTAATGATGGAAGAACCACTATATATACCCAACTGAGATTTTCACATTTTATCAGCTAAGCAACTCACATTTTCCAGAGTAAGTTCCGGTGGTCTCTGTGGAACATTTCAGTAATCTCATGACACAAGCTCGGATAATAGTTTTAGAGAGAACATTTTCGATGATGAAACAAAAGCTCAAATTTCACAAGAGAATTGTGTTGATCCCAAAGATGATGTTTGGGTAAGAGATTTGATAATTTCTTTGGGTACATAGCTCCCATAATTCGTTTCTATGCCTCACATAGTTCGGTGATATGTTACCACAGTTAGACTTCACAAAAATATCCATTTCAATGATTCGACCCTACTTACAGCCTCACAGTTTGGGTACTACTACAATTTGGTCCCATTGTAGTGATGAAGTTTTGTTGACATCACAGTGAGAAGGTACCACTACAATGATGAAGTTTCATTGACATCACAATGAGAAGGTTCCACAATACAATGCTGAAGTTTCATTGACATCACCATGAGAAGGTTCTACAATAAGAAGACCTCAATGGTTCTGCAATAACGATATTTCGGTGTGGCAAGTATTCAAAGCTAACATAGTGATATGAACGTCAGTACGAAAACACAATAAAAGAATGATGACTTGATGGAGGTAGTCTCAAGTCTAGTTTGTAAGGGTCTTGGTCGTCTCATCTTGAATCTCCTGAAGGCAGAATTTATGATTGGGTTTTCCACTTGAGGGGGGTTTTTCCCTCGTAGTGTGCCTATATCTTGCATTCTCTTCTTTTGTTTCTTTCCATTAATATTGATGATAAGAAAATACAATTAAGAGATCTAATTCTAATAATGAAAGCATCACAAGTTAATGTCGTAATAATGGAAAATCATTTTAACTACCATCTCTATGGATTTTCCAACATAGTATCAGATCTATGCTCAAAGTCAAAGGCAGTTTGAAGACAATTACAATGATAATGCAGGGTTCCAATATGTATGAACATATAATATCACATATATCTTAGAAGAATAAGTTCAGACATCTCTGAAAGAAGGCTTGATATGTCTCTAAAAGGAAGTTCAGAAATCTCAGAAAATCAAGCAAATATTATCTCATGTTTAGTGCTACTACTACAACATTATTTCGGTACCACAACAATGAGGAAAGTCAATGTTAAGGGTATATTTACAGTGATGATGGTTCAGTCTAAGTTAAGGGTATAACTATAGTGATAATGCTTGGTGTTACAATATAGAAGATCTTAGTGTTGTTATAATTTCAATGTTACTACAGTTTGATGCTTCCACGTATTCGGTGATATGATCAAAGTCTCGGTGCTTCCACAATCTTAAATCCCTCTAGCTTCTCTATGTAAATTTCCTCCTCAATAACACCATTGAGAAATGTGGTCTTCACATCCATCTGGTGGATCTTCCATCCTATCTAGGAAGCTAATTATAGAATGGATCTAATTGAGGAATATATTTCCACTAGGGAAAATGTTTCCTCATAGTCCTCTCCCTCTACTTGAGAGAAGCCTTTAGCCACAAATATAGCTTTGTACTTTTCAATTCACCCATCAGCTGAATGCTTCACTTTGTAGATCCATATGGAACCAACCACTGACTTTTTCTCTGGTCTCAGAACCACCTCCCATACATTGTCCTTCATGATGGAGTCATACTCCTCCACCATGGAATCAACCCACACTAGTTGAGAAATTTCTTTTTCAAATGAAGAAGGCCCTTTCTCAATGAGTTTTTTCATGAGAGCCATATACGCAGTGTAACTCTATGGTGACCTCCTTCGCCTATTCTAAGATGTACGAGTTCCCACATGCTCCCGTGCATCCTATACCAATATATTAGCTTCTTTGGTTCTCTCTAGCTGAGTGGGTGCTTCCATTCTGCCTCCCATATACTCCTTTTCATGTGGTTGCTCCGCAATATCTTAAATCTTTTCATGAGCCTCCTCCTTTAGATCTAGAAGCTCCTCCTCTGGTGGGATACTCATCTCTCACTCTAGAGAGCATATAATAGTATTCTCCTCATAAAATTTGACATCTCTCCTCACTATTGTCACCCTGAGTGGGAGTAAATACACCCGATAATTATGTGGTATCTTTGTGTATCCTACAAAGACTCCCATCTCAACTATAGGCTCTAATTTATTCCTATTATCCTTTGTAGAAATTCCCACTGTAGATCACCTGATAATGCAATATACTAAAGCACAATACAGATCTACTTCTACAACCAATTTAGTGGAAGCTTAATCGAACATGAGAAACATCAATAAGAACATATATAACTGATAAGAAGGAATCAATCACACATAACGCAGAAGAATTTACCCGAGGAAAGCCTCAGCCTAAAACCCCAACTTTGTATTATCATACAAGTGGAAATATAGCCAGTATTACAAAAAGAATCAGCTCAAAAGCTATCCCGCTCTCTCTACAATACCTTTGCTACTCATATACAATCAAAGGCCTCTATCTAACCTCTGCTTTGCCCTCCAAGCCTCCTATTTCTTTGTACAATTCTGAGTGCAACCACTTGTGTGAATTGGCCTCTTCACACACTCACTAACCTCTGATCCAACTACGCAGTCTTGAAGGATATAAATCCTCATCATGGATGAGCTTCCTTTATAGGAAAAATATTCATCCAACTGATACTACACTATCCCTTCTCTGATCTCAATGGATCTCTATCTGAACTGACATGCATGAGTTATCCATGAGTGAATACTAAGTTATTTGAAATATAGTAGTTACATGCATGCAAGAATTAACTAATTGAACTCTCTTTAATTTAACAAGTTGTTAAATTAATCTAACGTTAAATTAATCTAAATGGACTTGACTTAGTTAACTGAGCCAACTAATTACAACTCAATATTACAACTCATCCTTATCTCTTTAACTGATGGAT
>APFE031253155.1:7694-18934 GCA_000404065.3 Pinus taeda | reverse complement strand
CTGTTAATATCAAATTCGAATTTTACTTCCTATTTTTATTCCAGGGACTGACTAAAATTGGAATCCATCCTGAACTGCTAAAAATAGAATGCTATTCTTAGCACTTCCATTTTTCATTCCCTGTTGACCAATCCAGCACTGGTACCCAAACTACTATTTATAGCACTTCTATTTTTAGCATTTCTTGTTGCCATTTTCAACACACCCTCTCAACAAGAAAGGCTTTCTCTCGAACCGATCCTGTACGTTCGGAATGTTCTACATGAAACACTTCTACCAAGTGTGGTTGCTCCAGCAACTATCAGAACAAAAAATCTCCCAACTGACCTCTTTGTTGGGCTAGAAACATACTCTGATGTTGAAGCTCTACCTGTTGCTGACAAGTGCTTCCTCTCTGACCTCTGCGCTACTTCAACATCTCCATGCATCTCACACCCTTGCACATCTCTTTGTGCCATCCTGCACTCGTGCAACACACTTGTGCCTCTCGGATTGTTGCAACCTGCTAGCTCTATGCTATCTTGGGATTCCTGCACTATAGCTCTATGTGCTGCTCCATCCATATCTATCTCTACCCAATTAGTCAATCCTACTACTCCTCATCGGGGCTCTTGTAGAAAAGTTGAATCAAAGAGGTTGGGTACCTCAAGGATCCTGCCCCTCCTCCTTGGGACGATCACTCCACATTTCCCCACCTCCTACCTGGAGGTATGGTTGCATGTGATCCCTCAACCCACCTAGCTCGAAGTTTCCCCCTACTAGAGGCCTCTACATGAGTAGATGTCTATACTCAATCTCCACTCAGCTTCCACTGTTGTGGCTACTCCACAACCTCCTGAAGCTGCTGCACCAATCGTGGCTCCTCCACAATCATCCGAGACTTCTTCTAGCACTGCATGTTGAGAGGTAATATACTCTCCCTCTCAACAACCAAGTCTCCATCGGTTGCCTTGTTGCTCAAGGCTTTGCATGCATCTTGAATCTCAAGAGCATACAAGTTCTTGACTCGTGAACTGATCTGCTTCACCTGTCTAGTGATGATGTGTCTAAGGAAAACCTTTCCCTTACTGAAGACTACATCATAGCCTTTGTTTTCTAGCATCGTGATTGACACCAAGTTTCTCTTCAGTCCTGGTACATACTTGACATCAGTCAAGGTAAGGCAAGCTCCATGATTCCTCTGAAAAATAACTGTGCCTACACTTGAGACATTATACTTTTCATCATTACCCATTGCTATGAGTATCTGGAGATCTTTCTCCTCCAAAGTAATGAACAAACTCTTGTCGTCGATCACGTGGAAAGAAGCTCCACTGTCAAGAAACCAAACACTTCCCACCATGGATGAAACCATGCATGCGAAGAGTGTGAAATCCAACTCGAACTATGAAGCAAGTGCCTCACTTCAGACCCTTCCCCGGATCCCTTCTTGGATTTCATCTGTGGACAATTTGTAGCAAAATGGCCCACCTCATGACAACGAAAGAATCACACTTTCGATTTGTCAAACTTCTTCCCACCATGGGAAGAACTGAATTTGGAAAGAGAAACCTTCTCCTTCCCCTTCTTCGCCTTACTCAATAAGGCACAGTTTTCTTCATCCTCCATGATGAAGAACCATCTTTGGTGCTTCTTCTTATCTCCTCCTGCACCAAATTTGACCAAAGTTGTTCCCAATCTGGCAGTTCCTCTCTTCCATTAACCAAGTCCTGGTAGCTATGCCAGCTCTTAGGAAGACCGAGGAGTGAAAGACTCACCATGTCATTATCAGCTGTCATTATCCCTACACTTCCAAGCTCATCCCTGCATGAGGTGAGCTTGTTCATATACATAGAGATCATGTCACCCTTTTCACACTTGATCTTTTGGAGTTTGTCCTTCAGTGCCAGCTTCCTTTGATCACTGCTATTCTGATAAAGATCTTTCAATGTTTTCCACATCAAAAACAGAGTCTCCTTCCCATGGAGGCTCAAGACAATGTGATCTCGAACTCCCTCCAGGAGGATTCTCCTTGCTCTAGCCACACACTTTTTCCATTCTGTGAGTTGAGTAGCATTAGTTGGCTTCTGGACTTCTTGATCAATGAAGTCCTTTAGACTGTTATCTTCTAATACTGCCTCCATGTGATCCTTCCAGGCTATGAATTTGAACTGCCATCAAGGGCATATTCGAGTCTCAAACCATTGGAGGCCATCATTGAAATAGATGTGATAAGAACTCAATTCAACATTCAGAAACCACAAACTTCAACTTCTCTCTTCTTGTATACTATTCTTCCTTGATCACTTGTTCTCTGATACCATGTAGAAATTCCCATTGTAGATCACCTGATAATGCATATACTAAAGCACAATACAAACCTACTTCTACAACCAATTTAGCGGAAGCTTAATCGAACATGAGCAAGATCAATAAGAACACATATAATTGATAAGAAGGAATTAATCAAACATACCACAGAAGAATTTACCAGGGGAAAGCCTCAGCCTAAAACCCCAACTCTGTATTGTCATACAAGTGGAAAGATAGCCAGTATTACAAAAAGAATCAGCTCAAAATCTATCTTGCTATCTCTGCAATACCTCTGCTGCTCATAGACAGTCAAAGGCCTCTATCTAACCTTTGATCTGCCCTCCAAGCCTCCTATTTATTTACGCAATTCTGATTGGGGTCCAGTGTAGCCATTTGTGTGAATTGGCCTCTTCACACACTCACTAACCTCTGATCCAACTACGCAGTCCTCAAGGAGATAAATCCTCATCATGGATGAGCTTCCTTTAAAGGAAAAATATTCATCCAACTGATAGTACACTGTCCTTTCTCTGATCTCAACTGGGTATCTGTTTGAACTGACATGCATGAGTCATCCATGAGTGAATACTCAATTATCTGAAATACAACAGTTACATGCATGCAAGCATTAAATAACTGAATTCTCATTAATTTAACAAACTGTTAAATTAATCTAACTGGACTTAACTCAATTAACTAAGCCAACTAATTACAACTCAATATTTACAACTCATCCTTATCTCTTTAACTGATGGATAAATTACTCAATTAACATATAAACTATTGCATGTCCTGACATAGACTTCAAGTTTGATTTTCCTTAACTAATTAACTCAAGATGAATTAGTTAATTAATTTAAAAACCGTTGTTAATATCAAATTCGAATTTTACTTCCTATTTCTAGTCCAGGGACTGACTAAAATTGAAATCCATCCTGAACTGCTAAAAATATAATGCTATTTTTAGCACTTCCATTTTTCATTCCTTGTTGCCCAATCCAGCACTGGTACCCAAACCGCTATTTATAGTAGTGCTATTTTTAGCATTTCTTGTTGCCATTTTCAACATCCTTGGAGATATGACAATACACAGTTGCTCCAAAAATTTGAAAATGAGATACATCTAGCTTTCTCCCAGAGAAAGCTTCTTCAGGTGTGATCATGCCAAGTATTTTGTGAGGGATCATGTTCTGCAAATAAACTACGGTGTTGCATTATTCTGCCCATATATGTAATGGAAAACCCTCATCATGAAACATGGCTCTTGTTGCTCCCACTATGCTTATATTTTTCCTCTCATCCACCCCAGTTTGTTGTGAGTTATGAGGTGTTATTAGTTCTCTTCTAATATCCTCTTTGGTTCTCTTCTAATATCCTCTTTGGCACAAAATTCCTTGAAGGTGTTGGATACAAATTCCCTTATCACTTTTCAAGATTTTTATTTTTTGACCAATCTCCTTTTCAACCAATGCTTTAAATTCAATAAATTTTGATAAAACTTCATCCTTCTTACACATGAAGGAGATCCAACGTTTTCTAGAAAAGTCATAAAAAAAAATCACATAATACTTATGTTTTGTTGTATAACATATAGAAAATGGTCCACATACATCAAAGTGGAATCACTCCAAGATTTCTTAGGCTCTGCTATCTCAGCCTTGGAAAGTGGATTTGAAAAATTTACCCATTGTGCACCCCTTACAGACATCATCCTGGTTAAGGGTACATTTCGAGACTGGTGGTAATCTTCTACATGATTTTTAAGGCTCCATGGTGTAAGTGTCCCATGTGCGTTGCCAGAGTTCTGCAACACCTAAGCTCTGCACATTTTTAGCTTTGCTACTCAGTGTAGCAGAAACTTCCACCTCAAGTTTGTAGACATTCTTCACTCAAACCCCAATCTGTTTCACCTACTCGGTAGCTACATGTATCAGAAAGGCTTTGCCCTTACTAAAAAAAACATCATTGCCAAGATCCTCCACTACAACTACCGAGATCAAGTTCGTATTCAACCTAGGTACATACATGCCATCTTTCAGATGAATATGGGAGTGTGACTCCCTCTTAAAGGTTACGGTACCAATTCCTTTGGTAATGTACTACCCAACACCCCCAAGTTATATGTGTATATGGAGATCCTTTGCCTCTAGGCTACTAAAGAATTCTTTGCATCCCTTCATATGGAACGAAGCACCTAAATCTAGATACCACACACTCTCCATTACAGTTCTTGTCATGCATGAAATTAGGTTGAAGTTTAATTCAAATTTTGGGGCAAGTAATTCACCTCCTACTCCTTATGAAGGCTTCTTGTTAGACTTCTTGTGCGGAAAATTTGTTTCATAATGCTTGAATTCATGGAAGTAAAAACATTTTATCTTTGTTGGGTCCTTCTTTTTCCCATTTTCTTTTGCTAGAATTTCATTTTCTTTAGGCCTTCTTGCCCTTACCCTTATTTCCCTTTCCAACCAAGGGAAAATCATTTTCCTCATCATATTTGGATGTTATTCCATCTCTAGTGTTTCTCTTATTTTCTTCCTGTACCAGATTGGACCAAAGTCTCTCCCAATTTGGAAATTTGTCCCTTCCATTTATAGATAGTTTTGGCAGGATTTTGGAAGGCTTAGGAGAGATAGGCTCACTAGTTCTGAAGAGGGGATCTTTTCTCCAACTCCTCCAAGCTCATCTCGACATTGAGTGAACCTAGAGAGGTAATGTGGAATGGTTTGTCGATTCTGCATGCAGATGTTTCTAATCTTCTCCCTCAATGCCAATTTCCTAGCATCACTATGATTTTCGAATAGCTCAGTGAGGGTCTTCCACATAGAAAAGGGAGTCTCCTTTCCATGTAAATTAGAGACTATGTGGTCTCTCACATCCTCTAGGATGATCCTCCTCACTTTTATGGTATCCTTGCTCCATTGGGATAACTCCTCTGCATTTGATATTACTGACTTTGGAATGCCAGTTTTGGTGTACTCCAACACACCATTATAATTGAGCATTGCTTCCATCTTATGCTTCCAGGCTATGAAATTTGAGTTACCCTCAAGGGCATACTCCAATCTCAGTTTTTTGAAAGATATTTTCCTGCATAGAAGCAAAATTGCTTCACTAAATCTACAAATTGAAATCTCTGAAGGAGAGCCTCAATAGATTATTTTCTAGTGTGATTTATGCTCTAATACCATGTAGAAATTAATAGAAATTTTCTACTACTGATGAAATTGAACTGAAATCAAGACATTACAAATTTCTTCTACTATTTTGCAGAATGGAAATCACAATTTAGAAACACATGCAATGACATGCAACCATTAAAACCACAAGAACACAATGATTTATAGGGGAAGCCAACTAGGAAAAACCCCATTGATACTTTTCATTAATCAGATGAGAATGAGAAACTATTACAATGTCTTGCTTCAAATCTAAATCACACTGTTCACTATAAACTTGTTCTCCTGCTCTAAACAACACTTAGGCAATTCAAGGCCCCATCTTGATCCTATTTCCTTGCACAATCCTAGAGGAAATTAGCTCCTAAAACATAGTAATTTTCTCGAATTTTCTTTCATAATTCCCAAGGAATTATTCACCTGCTTAACTACCAAACTTGTACACTCAATTAGTATACAATTGATAATTACAATGTGTATTTTCCTCTACTCCAGCTAAGCAATTTGAATTTCACCCATGTCTAGGATAGTTTTAGCTGATTGACTAGTTTAACGGAGAGATCATTGAGTTAACAACAATTCTAGTACTCAACTAACCTTCAACTGACTCAATTAGGTACTTGAGCTCATTTAAATGAGTCAACTAAAAATAACTGAACTAGATTGCTAAATTTTAGCAATCACTACATGCATAACTCTACTTCTAGCCTATAACTCAAATTTACTGAGTAAAAAAGTAGAAAAAGCCTCACACAAGTTAACTACAATCCAATTCATCCTACTGACGTGGAAAATTGAATTACTAAATTTGACTAAGGCACAAGTCAAATTTATCCTTTCTTGCTACAATTTCTAACATTGACGTGATGTCCTTGGAAATCTTGTAAGTAAATCCATGGAAATAAACTCCCATTTCCCTTCTAGAATTGGAATTGGATGCACTAGACTATCTAGATGCTTGCATTCATCTTTCACCTGTTGACAATCCAAGAACTTAGAAACAAACTCAATCACCTCTTTCTTCAAATTAGGCCAATAGTAAAACTTCTTAATGGCTTCAAAGTCTTTTGGTATCCTGGATTGCCTGAATATGGCTTGACATGAAACTCTCTCAAAATTATTTTCTTCAATTCACTACTATCAGGAACATAGATCTTGCTCCTAAATCAAACCAAACCATCTATTTTGAGTTGATGTTCCTCATCATTATCACCCTTGTTTTTGCACTATTTTCTTCAACTGTTGGTACCTCTCAGCATGTTTCCCTACACATAAGATTCACTCTTTAAAATATGTCCCATAAGAGCTCACAGCTAAAATATGATTCACTTGTACTCTCCTACTAAGTGCATATGCAACCCAATTCTCCTTTCCTTTGATGAACTTGATTTCAAATTCAAACTCACCAAAATTAGTCAATTGTCTAGCTTGCCTTGCATTCAAATTGGGTTGTTCAAACAAGTACCTTGGTCCATTATGATCACTCATCAAAATAAAATTCCTACCAAGGAGATAATGTCTCCACATCTTCAATGCATGAATGATAGCTACCAAATTAAGATCTTGAGTCACATAATTCTTCTCATGCTCATTCAACTTCCGTGATTCATAGTGTTATCCTCCTCTGGATCTCCAAGGCTGAGGAAGAGTCCAGTTGAGGTAACCACAAACCAATATTTTGACTTGGTAGCTAGCCCTACCAAGCTGGAGAGGTCTCTCTCCAAAATATCACAGCCAAGAGGGTTGGATAGATTAGGGTTTTAGGCTAGATGTAAAGTGCAGAGGTTTTATGATTTGATTTGGTGGGGTTGTTGGAAGAGGATTAGGTCAAAAAGACTAGGTCAGGGTAAATGAGGGTATGGTTGTAGACATTTGATGGAGTAGGAACTCAAACACTTCAAGATTATGAAGTGAAATGGATAAAACTGGTGAGGTGCTAGAAAGAGCAAGACAAGCATGTATTCTTTCTAAACTGAAGAAACTGGACAAACTATGTAGTTTTCCCCAAAACAGAGCATATAGTATGTACTATGCTTATCAACTTGAAAATCAACATATCATAGAACTGAAATGCAATATGGGAGTAAAAAACACTCAAACATATGCAACATAAGAAGAAACTATGTCAAAATTCCATACCACAGGTATTCCACCAAAATAGTTGCAACTCATTCATTAATTTCTGCCTAATACTGATTACACTAGTGCCTATGATCAATAGCCAAACATCCAACTGATTCCAACTTGTGAAATGACTGAGAAAATACATAATATATGCCTCAAACCAACTCATTCTAGCCTCAGGGGTTGAATCCATGAGAGGAGGGGCAGTTGCAAGAAAGGTTGAACTGATAGCTAGAGTGTAGGGTGGTGAAAGTGACTCATCCCTAACTCTAGCAAACTGATTCATTACATGCCATGTAGGCCATTTGATTGATGTATTTACCCTAGATAACAGTAAAAAAAATAATAATTACATCATATTTATAATTTACATGAGTAAAATATCAATTCCCCTTAGGTGAAAGTGAGTTTAGAGTGAAACAATGAAAAATGTAGAAGACTGTCAAGCGCGCCCTTGAACAGTCAAATGCACCCTTTTAGTGTCAAACGTGCCCTTCAACTTCAGAGCTGCTTTTGGATGCCTTCCCGGTGTCCAAATTTGCTCCAAGATAGCTTGTTGTAAAGCCCTTCGAGTCTAATTTCCAAATATTCCTTCCATTTTCCATTTGGAGGTCATTATCCCTATCAAAATTCCAATCTCCCAAGACTGGTAAACACGCAATGACCAGGCCAAAAAAGAGGCAGAAATGTGGTTTTTGACCCTTTTGGATGACCAATTTTCTTCCAAATGCTTAGAAAATGCACAGGGTGCATGCCTTCATCACTTTAAATACAAAAATGCTGACCATTGTCTCATTAGATGCTCCAAAAAAGAGCGCAACGTCCAAGGTGCGCACGTTTGACCGTTTCATTGTGCTAAAAATACTTCAAAAAACACAGAAAATCATAACTTGCCAAATTTGTTCAAAAATGGTCAAAATTGGTGGGATGATAGCTGGTCATATGTTTGAGGCATGAAGTGATGCCTTGGTAATAATATCTAGCCTCTTTTTCTCCTCTTGATTGGTCAAGGCTTCAATTTTTGCATGAGCTCTTTTGAGCTTGGCCCTTGCAATTTTGTTTCTCATGGCATAGTACTTTTCCATCCTTCTATGAATCTCAACATCCCTATTGGTCTTGTCTAAGAGGCTCTCATGATGACCATTTACCCTCTCAAGCCAATGTTCCCAGTTCTCATTTACCATTTTGGAAAATTTCTCATTCAAGGTGAGATCATTGGCGAGGTCTACCTCCTTTTGCCTTTCTAGATCCAAGGCTCTCTTTAGGCCTCTAGTACTTGGCCTTCTTCTCAGTACCTTCTCATCAATATGTTCACCATATTGTCCATATGCTTTATCAAGTAAGGCCTTAGCCTTTTTAGCCTCTCTCTTTGCTTTTCTGAGCTGAATCTCTATAGGTTTTAACCCTGTATAGAAAATACCTGCATATGAATTCTAAAACATAGAAAATAAACAATGCAAGAGCATAACACATAAAACACTTATACAGAGAGATTTTCCCCTGGATCCCAAAACTAGGACTACCAACTTGATTTTTCATTATGTTCCTTTCAATGTTACAATACATATTTATACATGCCGAAGCATCCAATACCATGAACTGAAAACTATCGCGTCCAAAAACATGTGCGAAAATCATGCACAAAAACATAGGTGGGTCCACCCAACCTAACATAGGGTCCAAAACCAAAAATTTTCTGAGGCACTGCCCTAGACGCCATAAAGTGGGGTTACAGGTACGCCTCAAATCCCAGGTGACCCCCCCTCTAACCCCCCGGTTAACTATGTGGGCTATTCGTGGAAAGAATATAACACAACCCAACATTATCCCACTTGTTGTTTTCTTTCCACAGGGGGCCACAAGAGAGCTTAGTCATTTTTCTAGCCCTAAAATGCCCATTGTCTCTCTACACCAAGAGAAATTCTCAGGGTTCATAGATTTTGTCAATGCATCTACAGTATTCTTCAAAGTGTCCACCTTTACTAGAAACACCTTTTTATCTTCTATCATATCCCTCACAAAGTGATACTAAACATCAATGTGCTTTGTCTTTGAATGATATGTGGCGTTCTTTGCCAAGAAAATTTCACTGTGGCTGTCAGAATCTATCCTTATGGCTTACTGTACTAACCCCATACTTGAACACAATCTCTGCAACCAAACTACTACCTTGCTTGCATAAGTGGCTGCCATGTATTCTGCCTTTGTAGTTGATAGTGCCACTACAGATTGCTTCTTACTCATCCAACTGACTGCACCTCCAAATAGGTTAAACACATACCCACTTGTAGATCTTCTCTGATCCAGATCTCTAGCCCAGTCTACATTAACAAAGCCACGAATATCCAACATTTTGTCCAATCCTGATCTTCCTTGGTAGCACAAACCATAATCACTAGTGCCACACAAATACCCAAAAACCCGCTTCACTGTTGTCTAGTGCTCCTTCCCTAGTTTTGACATAAACTTGTTCAATACTCCCACTACATGTGTAATGTCTGGTCTAGTACAGACCATTGCATACATCAAGCTACTGATTGCACTTGCATATGGAACACGAGACATGTCCTCTTCCTCTTCATGTGTCTTGGGACACTGTTCAATAGATAACCTCACACCTACAGGAATAGGCACCGGTTCATTATCCTGTATATTAAACCTCTGTAGTATTGTCTCGACATACTTCCTCTGGTTTAACTAGAGCATCCTCTTTGCCCGATATCTTTTAATTTCCATGCCCAAAATATAGTTTGTAGCACCAAGACCTTTCATGTCAAATGTGGAGGACAATTGGGTCTTCAAATCCTAGATAATTTCTTTGTCATTTCCAACCAACAACATATCATCCACTTACAAGACCAGATAAATAACACGGTCACCAATTAATTTAAAATACACACAGTGATCTGCTTTGCTTCTGGTGAAGCCAAGTCCCCGTATAAATGTATCAAATTTCTTATACCACATCCTTAGTGACTATTTTAACCCATATAGAGACTTCTTTAACTTGCATACCAGTTCTTCCTTACCCTTCACTGCAAACCCTTCAGGTTGCTTCATGTATATTTCCTCTTCCAGATCCCCGTGAAGAAATGTTGTCTTCACATCCATCTGTTCTACCTCAAAATCAAAAGCAACAACAATAGATAAAAGTAATTTAATAGAAGTTACCTTGGCAACAGGAGGAAAGATATCACCAAAATCAATTCCCGGCAACTGGGAATAACCTTTTGCTACCAACAGAGCTTTGTATTTCTCCACCTTTCCTTCTGCATTTGTCTTCTTCTTGAACACCCATTTTCTGCCAATGGGTTTTCTTCCAACTGACAACTCCACTAGATCCCAAGCCTCATTTTTGTCTAAAGATTCCATTTCATCAGCCATGGCCTCTTTCCAAAGTTTTCCATCCTCTGAATCTATTGCTTCCTTCACAGTTCTGGGATCATCATCTGTAATAGATAAAGCAAAATTTGAACAGAAAGTAGATGGACTATACCTTTCTGGCTGCCTTCTTTCTCGAACTGATCTTCTCATAGTTGGAGTTTGTCACTCTTCATCTTCTGATTCCTCCTCTGTTGTAGAGTCTGATTCTTCCTCCTTTAGCTCAAACTCTATCTTCTCAGGTTCCTTTGGTTGGACTTCATG
>APFE031253138.1:93925-176983 GCA_000404065.3 Pinus taeda | reverse complement strand
CGCAGACTGGACGGGTTGTTGGGATGGACCAGCGGCCTGTTCAAGCTGAAGAAACGACTGCATATTCGGTTGCAACATTTGAGGATTCTGTAAAGGATCCCATCCCAAATTCGTACCAGGGTATTGACCTTGCGGATAAGGGGATCCATAACCAGTTTGAGGATAAGACTGATAGAAGGGTTGCCCGGAAGGCGGAAACTGATACTGGGGCTGTTGCCCTTGAGGTACATACGAATATTGCCCCTGGGGTTGATATTGATAAGAAGATTGTTGGGGTACATAGGAATATTGGGGTTGACCCTAGGGCACATATTGGGCCTGGGGTTGACCTTGAGGAAGGTATTTTCCCGTAGGGACATACTGTCCTTGAGGTTGCCCCCCAGACACAAACTGAGCACCCTGGGGTTGCCCCCCAGGCAAATATGAAGTACCCCGAGGTTGCCCCCCAGGCGGATAAGAAGTACCTTGAGGCTGCCCCCCAGGCGGTAACTGACTGCCTTGAGGTTGACCCGACATCATAAGAATTTCTTCAGCACTCAACTGACTACTGCCACTACTTCCAGCTAATAATTTCTGTTCTTAGGGACGAGGAGATGCTCCTGAAAAAGTACCAGAAACAGATTGATACCCAACGGGAACAGACGGACCGCCGTATAAATAGGCGTCTGGAGATGACGGACTCGACATATATGCAGGAGGACTAAAAATCCTCGGTGAAAAAGGAAAACGAGGTGGAGATAAACTGACTGAGTTGTCCAAGAAGTTGGTCAATGAAAGATACCAAGTGGTAGCTCGAGGAGGACTGTAAAAAAGAGATTCACTCTCTCTGAGATCGAGAGAAATTATGTCGTCTTCAAGAGGTGAAGCGTGATCCGGCTCTGGGGTAATTTCTTCAATAGAAATCAAACCAGAGGGGAGATTTTCAGTAATGACTCTCTCTACTTTGGGTGAATTGGGTCCACTAGAAGATGGAGTAATAGGTTCAGGTTCGGATATTTGAGGATCTTCACTTATAGCACTGGTAGATGCAACTCTACTAGTAAGTTCAGAAACCTCAATTGCTTCAGGATCGTACTCTTCTTCAGGTGAAAGCAATCTAGTGCCACCAGGAGAAACAAGAAGTTTTAATCCTTCGTGACCAGGCTGAATTTCTCCAGGAGGTTCACCACGTAATCTACGGGCTTGCCTCAATAGATCGGCCACAAAAATAACTTCAGGAGACTCGCCCCGAAGTCTACGGGAGCGTCTCGGTGGTTCAGCCACAGCTAAAGATTTTTAACTACTACACACGAAATCAAAGTAAAATCTCAAGGAAAACACCTAAGGTCACTAAAGAACCAAACAATTTTGAAACAAACGCTTAAAAATCTAAGGCGTCAAACAAATCACAAACAGTAACTTCCGGACCAAAAACACTAGTTGGTGATGAAATCCAACCTCGTAGGATTCAGTACAGAAAGAGCGGGTGGAACAGTTACCCCGGCAACCTGCTTAATGAATAGACTGGACCAAGTTCCTCCACTTTAACCGTCTCGAGTGAAGTGAACCCCGCAGAAAATCCAAGTGAGTCTAGCCGACGTCTGCTCCAGGTACAGTGGGATCTTCCCACCACCGTCACCTTGGGTAGAATCCTAAGATTATGGCCACTAAAGTTACCAACAGCAACAAATATACCTGGGGGAACAGTCTACACTCCGACAGCACGCAAGGGCAGAGTAACAAGCTCAATCCCCTTACCGGCTCCTTGACAACAATCCAAGGTTTACCGATAAGTGATCCCCTGGCTCCTCAACAATAATCTGAGGTTTACCGTTTGTAATACGTGCGTGTCTGGCGTCGTTCCCAACGAGGGAGGATTGATCCCCTCACTGGTTCGGACACGAGCTCTTGCTTCTCCTTTAAGAGGAGATTTCCCAAAGTATAAATGCAACAGCTGGATTTATCCTATCACAAGATAAGCTACTTGTTTGGTTTTGCTGTCTTGGAGAGTTAATTACTCTCCTACTCCAAGACACTAGCCTGATCTATATTGGTGCTTCAGAGCCCTAGTAAAAGAAAAGTTACTAAGTAGATTTTACTTTAAGTGTTAATTTTATGGCTTTTCTTTAAGACAAAAGGTAGTGGAGATGAAACTGATGGTGTGTAGACTCGACTCAAATCCACTAAAAAGATGCACCTAGGATGATTTACACTACTTTGCTTTTTCAATGAAATCTCTAGCTAAGAGAGTCGGAGAATGCAAACTTTGAATAAAGCAACTTTCTTAACAGACAATCAAAGAAACAATCTCTTTATCTTTTCCAAGCATACAACACATGACCACTCATTACCTGCACGAGAATTCCTTTTTCTTTCAAAATACTTCAAATGCTACTTAAAACAAACTTTGCAAAGGAGATATTTTTGTATTTTTCCTATTTAACAAAGCATATAAAACTATTTTAACAAAAACAATTTAAAAATTTATAAAAATCTATTAAAAACTCACTCAAAAGCAAATGAAAAGGAAATTTACCTAAAAGCAAATCTAATGAGGCAAAAGCCTACTAAGTTGATTCCAGGTTGTTTTACTCGGCAACAATCAAACCGAGGACCAGCTCATGCAGAATCATAAACCAGTCAAAAACAAAAATCAAACTCTTTTGTTCTTTTCTTAAGAATGAAATTCACAACTTCAATCAGCAAGCTTCTTCGAAATTCCGCAAAGAGACAACACAAATGTAGGTTGCTCACACAGGTAGACTTTATTATAGGTCCGACTCCTAAGAAGACTGACAAAACCAGAGAGATCCAAGGTTTCACAACTTCTAAAGTCAAAGTCACTACAGGACCGATGCAAAAATCAAACCCTAGGGCTAGAACTTCTATGAATTTCACTAAAACTCTTGATGCTAACGAAACAAGTTCAGGTGAAGATCTCTGACAGATAACCAATGGATCTGGGCAATAAAAACTAATTAAAGACAAAATCTAAGAGGAAAAATGGAAAAAATGGAAATTTCTCAATTTTTGACAGGGTACGCAGGTAGCCTGTTTGCACAGGTGCGTGCACGCTCTGTGTACAAAGCTGCAGTGCGTACAGGTACGCACTGTGCTCAAATCAGAGGGTGCGTACTACTGAAAAAGCAAGAAAAACTAAAATCTAACTTTACTCTAAGCTAGCCCACCCAAATACACAGTCAAACAGCCAAAAACAAAAAAAGAAATGACTCTTTTCAGATCAAAGTGTCACACAAAGGAAAAATCATTCACATTAATAGATTCCCCAGCGGAGTTGCCAATTTGTCATGCGGAAAGAGTTAATCTTAAGGAAAAAACCAACCTCCCTAGAAGCCTAAGACTTTCTAGTGACAAACAAGACAATTAAGAGAAATCCTTCTCTAAACATGCATTTACCATACAAGAAATCAAGTGTTTAGATCCTACCTGTAGTCCAACGTTGTTGTAGTAGTCCAGCCTCGTCGATCCGGATGAGCTCCTCCTTCACTTCGAAACCTGCATTCACTAACAATCGAACGATTAAATAGCACCTGAATATCTCATAAATAAAACATATTCAACATACAGACCAAGGAGTATATGAAACAACTCATTAATAACAAATTGTTGAGAAGAATGGACTTATTTGTATTAATAGGAAACAAAGAAACCATTACAACCTGAGCCTTGGTGTTGTGCAAGTTCCTCCCAGGGTCCAGCAAGAGTTTTCCTTTACTTTGATAAGCTCACCCACTTCCAAATGAAACAAGAAAGGATGGGAATATCTCCTCACAAGCTTCTACAAGGAAGTCCTAATTCCAACAGCATCTACCCTTTGGAATGTTCAGCTTTCAACCTTCCCTCCTCTGGCCCAATGTCTGTATTTATACTGTTCTAGAGGAAGTTAATCAGGTGCACCATCAATGGGATAAGCCCCTCTTTTGGATGTGGTAGCTCCTCTCTTGATGGGATAAGTTCCTCTTTCATAGGGATACATGAACCATCTGGAGGCGCTCAATACACGTCAAAGAAGCTTTTAGAATGCTCTAGAAATGACCACAAGTAACTTTTTTAAGATGAAACTCGCGCCTTTTGACCTTTATAGGAGTACGAACCCACCCGTTTACATACAGAGCGTGCAAGGACGCAGGCATTGTGAACTTGGGATGCGTACACGCAGGTAAGGTAGAGAGAAACTGTGTACCCAGAGATAAACATGTTTTTTTAATGACTTTCTCTCTTTCTTGAAGTTTGACATGGAGAGCAGAGGTATGAGGCTTCCCAAGGAGGATAGTATGACTGTTGATTGAGCCATACTAACTGCAAATAGTCATGGTGACAAATTTTAGTGTAACACTTGGTATCCAACATTGATCAGAGGCTTGACCAAAATGTACTTAGGAACCCACTGTCCCGATCCGAGACAATGGACTGTTGCATCCCAAAGTGTAACCACACTAGCTCAAAGAAGAGCCTAATAGTGGCTTCTAATGTGATACTTTTTTTGAGGCCATAACAGTGGCCATCTTAGAGAATCTGTCAATGACCATGAAAACACAGTCGTTTCCATGCCTAGTAGAAGAAAGGGCTGACATGTAATCCATGGAGGTGGATTCTCAAGGTCGACTAGGAGTAGGAAGAGGAGTATATAGGCCTTGTTTCTTGATGGTCGATTTGGAAACGAGGTAGGAAATAAAGGATATAATGTACTTCCCAACATCCCATCGAAGGTTTAGCCAATAAAAATACATCTGAAATACATCCATCTATTTTCTTTACTTCGAAATGTCTAGCGACCTAACTATAGTGCACCTCCCAAATCATCTTGGCATGCTCGCTTGAAGGAACACAAAGGGTGTCCCAAGTGGCATAATAGTGCACCCTAGAGGTGAAAATCAGGAACTTACTTACCTTCCAAGAGCATTTGGTATGTGTTTCCAAATTTCGGATCGATCTTGTAAAGATGCAGCCATCCCGAAGTCTTGTGTCCACAAGAGTCGAGCACAGTCGTCAACGCCATGACTGGCGATCGGTTGAGGTAGCCTACAACATTATTGGTGCTTCCCTTCTTGTAATTAATGTTCAAATGAAACTGTTGTGGGTATATGGGCTATTTATGATGGCGATCGTTCTCAAACTTTCCTTGTGTCTATATGAACTGTAGGGGCCGATTTTCTATGTGGATGACTATTTCCTTCCCCATAATATAATGCTTCCATTGTTGATAGGTCTGCGTAATCAAATACATCTCTCTGTCATAGGTGGGATACTTTTGAACTATGTCTGAAATTATCTCACTATGATATGCCATTAGATGCCCCTACTGAATAAGAATTGCACTAATAGCATAGCCAGAGGCATCTGTCTCAATCTCCAACGGTTGCTGCAAGTCTAGTAATGTGAGCACTAGTGCAGAGCGAAGATGATGCTTCAACTTGACAAATGCCTTTTGTTTGGATTTAGACCAAAATAAATTTTCTTTCGCTCCACCCTTGGTGACTTGAATCAAAGGCCAAGTGATATGAGAGAACCCCAACATGAACTTGCGGTAGAAATTGGCAAGGCCCAGAAAGCTGTGGATCTTTGTTAGAGTAGTTGGGGCTGACCAATTCCAAATAACATGTATTGTCGCTAGGTATACATGCACACCTCACACATCAATGATGTACCCTAGATATTGAACCTAGGTCACACCAAAAGTGCATTTCTCCATATTGACACACAATTTGTATTGTCACAGGGTTTGGAGGACCTGTCGAATATGGTGAAGGTGCTCTTTCCAACTATGGCTGAAGATCAGGATGTTGTCCAAATATACTACAACAAATGAGTTGGTGAAGAGACGCAAGATGTCGTCCATCAACAATGTAAACTTTGAAACGAGAACTGATACGATTACCTGTTTCGTAGAGGTAGCAAAAAAGTGACCTGATTTTGAAAAGTAGTGATGCAAAATACACATTTGTTTTAGCATAGTTTTTGACACTTTAATTTTTTTATTTTTTATTTTTTATTTTTTTATGTACATTAGTTTTTAGAATGTTAGTGATTTGCATGCTGGTTTTAAAAAGTGTTGATTCTGTATCATGCCCTTTTTTTAAGAGACCTATTTTTTGACTTTAAATTTTCTAATGTATTAAATGTGAATAATTATTTTCTAAATTTAACAATTTTTGAAGTGGTCTTCTTCTTCATATATATATATATATAATATATATATATCTATTTTTTTTTTGTAGCGAGGTTTTTATTTTTTCCTCATAGTTAAATAAGAAGGTAGATATTTTAAAGTTTCGATATTCTACATATTTATATATTGCTAATTAATTTTTCAATGCACATCAAATAATTGTCTCTAAAAGAAATAATTTTTAATAATTGACATAAAAATAACCATTTTCAACATAAATATAACTAAAAAATTACACATTTTGATAATTTTTTGCTTGAAATGACATGTCAAAATCACAAATTTTATAGGTTTCTTTCTTTCTTCTTCTTCTTCTTCTTTTTTTTTTTTTTTTTTTTGTTTATGAATTTCATGTCAAAAAAAATAATAATCACTGTTTTTTTTTTTTAAATAATGATTCACATAAAAATTATACTGAAAATCACATAATAAAAATATTGAACACATAACAACATTAATTGAATGTTTATTCTTCTCATAAAATATCAAAATCAGAAACGTTACAAGTATATCTAATTAATAGTTACAAAAAATGAGCTTGATTTCCAAGCATAACTTAAATTTAATAAAAAATATCACGTAATCCAAACTCTTCATCCTCTAGAGTTTCATCATTGTCTTCTCCCACAATATTTTGTGCTTCATTTTGCTCGTTTTCCTCTTCTAATGGATCTTTGATGTTTGCAAATCTCCCAATGTATGCCTTTCCAATCATTCCATGTAATAGTGGTTGAGGTTGCTTTACCTTTTTTTTCCACACGTGATTCACTAAAATCTGCTTTCTTCAACCCAATTTGTTGCATTTCATTTGGAAGAAATTGAAGAGCATCAATTCTTTGCTGAATAAATTTGCACTGTACTGGATCATTTTCAATGACAATGCAATTTCTTCCTTTTTGTATGCAACATGCTAGTGTTGTACTTAATTATCAAGCACAAACGAAATAATGAATTAAATTAGTATAATGACATATAAATTAAGAAAGAAGATATTGAAACTCAATTCTATATAATAAAAACGACCTGAGACAGAAAATAAATCCAGAACCCAATCTCATTCATTTGAACATATGTCTATAAGATAGTTAATCAATGATTGTGGTTTTTGATAAATGTTGACTATCTCTCATTTTGCTTCTTTGTCTACATATGTTAGTTTTTTCACAACAACATCATAAACTAGTACTTGGCTATGACTTTTTCCATCTACCCGATTAAAAAACATAGACATATAGCTATCATCTTTTGCCCAACTATCAATATGGACGAACTCACAATCATTTATAAATGGTTGATCTTCACGGTTAAGAAGATTTCACTTTTCCTGTAACATGAAATAGTAAAAGTTCAATTAACTTGTACATAAATGAGTTTTTAAACATTAATCAAACATACATTATCAACTTCTTACCATGTAAGTTGCATCCTTGAGTTTATTTTTCCATTGAAGCTTGACAATAACATTGCCAATTGCATGTCTGAATGAATTGTCACAAATATCCATAATGGTGATGATGTGACTTTGACAAATCCCGCAACCACTTTACTAAGAGCTTGATAAGTATAATGGTCACTATCATAGTCAATGTTTGGGATATTGAAACCATGGGGAATATCTGCAATAGCTAGGGAATAATCCCTTTTAGGTATGAGTTTATCAATGTCTTCACAATTGTATTGTATTACTTGATATTGAATAGTGTCAAGCTCATTCCAAATGAAATGAGTCAGAGTTTTATCAAGTTCAGCATTCTTAAGACGTTGCTTCTTCAGTATTTCGATCTTAATTTTTTCAATAAAGGTTCTGACACTATCTGGTGCTCCATTTTCATCCTTCCTCATCTTTAATAAAATAAACAAATATATGTATAAGTTATAAAATAAAAATAGTATACAGATGAATAAAAATGAATGTATAAATCAACATACCTATTTAAATACAAGATAAAAATCTTTTTGTGCTAATGTAGAACTTGAATCTGGATAGTTGCGTACAATATCATCCCAACTATCTTCATTCAACAATTTAACCATTTGTTCTTGTATTTTCATGTAAACTTTGTGGCTGAATAGATAAAGTAAAAAAAGTTAATGTAATAATATGTATAACAAATACTACCAAGAACAATATGTTATATTTAAAAGAAAATTATAATCTAGAAATAAGTAAAAATAATTCCACAAACTTACTTTTGAAATTCCTCAGACCTTTCCTCCAATGATAATTCCCTTGACCTCATACGACATAATATTGCTTTGACAAGTTTTTCATCCTTCACTCCTTACATTGCTCTCCAAGGTTGATAGTCATATCTTCTGGAAGTTGCTTCATTTTAGGACCTGATTTACTGTTGCTACATATCAATGGTTTATACCTTTTGACCTTTTGGCTTTTAATGCCAAATTTCTCCCACATGATAAAAATATCATTAATCAATTACCATATCTCTCAAATTCTAAATTCCAACTGGAAAATGTTATCAATACCTTTGAATATATGAGTATTTACTATGCCTCATTTTGATTTGATTTTCTCCTCAATTTGATAGCCTATTTCCATATAATTTAATAGCCTATTCATTATGAATAAATCTAACCCTTTGGATGAAAGTCATAGAAATCCTATATTCATTATCTTAATCATGATCCCATGCTAATAATTTTTCTTCTGTATCTGATAAACCAACATAAATGATACATTTCATTGTTTCACAACATGGGTTATTGGAATATTCTTCATTCAATTTCCCTTGAGCTTCTACAAAATGGTTTCCCCCAAGCACATAATAATTGTATTACAATTTTTTGACTTATCAAATGCTTCTTTGTTGAGAACTTGAACTGGATCAACAAGAAGCACATAATTAACCACATGAGCAGATGGATTATAACTCATCAATGTCTTCAAGTTGTGAACATGCATATGGTATGGATTTCTGATTTGATATTTTCATTGTCCTTCACTTGCCTTATAGATTTGTCTCACATTAATATGAAATATATGACAACTCTCAATTAAGTTTCTCTTTTCCATCCTCTAAATCAGCTCCTGGTGTAATGATTTCCTAGCTTTCTTTTTAAGTTTCACTAGGATCTTTACTGTTGGTAATGGCTACTCGAGAATGTTCAACTTTACTTTTCTTCCTCCTAACATTCTCATCATTAACTAGAATAGAGACATTCTTGGGCGTTGTTACTTTTTTCTATTTTACGGCTCTTCTCCTTTCTAACCTCAGTTCCAATGTCATCCTCAGTAACAACAACATATTCTTCAGTGTCAGTTCCAACTTCCTCATCTTCAAAAGTAACTTGTCTATTTTTGTTATATTTATCCACTAGAGGCATTTTTATTTATTTATTTATTTTATTTTATTTCCTGATCCCTTGGATGTAGTTTTGTAGCATCGCGAATTACTACTTTTTTCTCATTTGCCATTTCTTTTTTCTGACCCTAAGTAGAAATTGCTGACAACATTCATAATATCTTTCTTTATGAATGAATGCCTCTCAACATAATTGAAAGACTTTCAACAAAACTATGTCAAACAAAATATCATATGTCAATAAAAACTAAGTTATAAAAATATAATGAGACAGTTACGATAATGCAAAACACAAATATAAATAACAATACTTACGATAACTTGTGTAATATTATTTACAATTTGTTTAGACAACTTTGTAGATACCTCTCTCGTGTCATACAATGAATGTGATAATTGATATTTAATCTTGTCATGTGACTTGGACGGTTTTGTAAGTATATAAACAACTTCAGTGTCCGGTATCAAACACATGTCTATGACCTTTCCCAACACCTCATAAATTCCACTATCATTAGGGATATCAACATATAGATATATCTACACATCTCCCCTTCTCTTTCTTTCACATACCATACATTTTCTGGAAGTTTTACTTCTTTTTATTTCTTCCAGTATGAAATCATTTTCTTATCATTTGAGGCACTTGATAGATTTGTAGATATCAACTCAGGTTTGGTTCATTCAACAGTTATTTTTGAGGATCCACCTTTAATTTTATTAGTCTTTGGTCCAGAAAGATTTACAGAAATATTTTTTGATGCCATTTTCTTGCAAAAAAGTACACATATATATCAATCAATAAATTACAAAAAATAATAGCTTAAATTAACAAACAAAATGATAAATGATAAATAATTTTGTAAAACATTACCATTTAAAAAAAATTTAAAAAAATGCAAACCCCCTGCTCGCCCCCCCCGACGGCCCCAACCGTGCATCCCCTTCGTTTCCCACCCCTGCGGCTCAACAACCCGCCAGAGGTGGTGGGATGAATTGTGCCCAACCCCTTGCCTCACCCCCAGCTAGCCCCCCTCTCCCCTCCCCTCAAATCATTTAGTTTACAATTTTAATTTAAAGATTTAGTTTAAAAGATTGAGCCAACCCCCCCGCTCCTCTCCCACGGGCACGCTGGTCTACCAAAGAGCACGATCAGGCCCACCACGCCCAGTGCAGACATAGTGGATAAATCTTTCTCATCTAAATTTCTAATTTCTATTTTTTTTTCAATTTTATCAAAATTATTGAATTTTAAAACTTGCACGTAGCAAAAGGGAAACTAACCTTTCAAATGCGATAATTTTCCGTTGAATATGTTGTTGATAGAAATGTAACTGCTCTACAAATTCGCTCCAAGTCTTTTAATGAATCTTGAAAAAACTTGATATGATGTGAGGGATAATGATAATGAAATTTATGTTATTACAAAATTATAGAATTTTTTTACCGCACGGTTAATGTGGGACTAATTTTTTTTTATAAAAACTTTAACATGTAAATTTTGTTATGGCGATATAGGGAACTATGATAAAACAAACATTAAAAAATTGTTTTACCGTACGGTGAATGTGGGATTAATATGTTTTTATAAAGACTTAACATATAATTCTTGTTATGGCATATCGTAAATTATGATGAAGCGAACATTACATAATTGTTTTACCGTACGGTTAATGTGGGATTAATTTGTTTTAGAAGATATAATAAAAATTAAAAAAACATTCAGTTGTCTAGTAAATATTATATAGTTTAAGTAAAAAATGAATTTAGGTAAAAGATTTAGTTTACAATTTTAATTTAAAGATTTATTTCATAAGAAAATTTTAGTTTAAAATTTTCAATAAATTGTAGAAAAAAATTATGGAGGAAAATACATGAAGCACAATTTTTGGAGGTAAAAATTTCGGCGAAATTTTTTGGAGGGAAACTTTGGAGGGAAATTTTCATTCTTTAAGCTTTATATTATCATTAGGAGAGAGTGCATTTGTATAATTCAACCTCTTTTATTTGAAAGGCATGGATTCTTCTGATAGTGAAGTTTCGCTTTATGAAGCATCAACATTTTCGTCGCATAACAACTCTATTCAATTGATGAATATAACATAAATTCTTCCACTATGAATAAAGAGTAAAATCTTCCATTTAGTCCTAATCATAAGGACTATCAGAGCAATATTGATGAAAGACAACATGAAGAATTTCAAATAAATAAAGAATCACGGTTTCCAATTAGTCATAATCCTATGAACTATGAGAGAAACAATAATGAAGAGCATGATGAAGATTTTCAAATAAATAAAGAGTTGCGGTTTCTACTTAGTCCTAATCCTATGGACTATGAGAGCAACAATGATGAAGAGCATGATGAAAAATTTCAAATGAATAGAGTGTCACGGTTTCCACTTAGTCCTAATCCTATGGACTATGAGAGCAACAGTGATGAAGAGCATGATGAAGGATTTGAAATGAATATAGTGTCACTGTGTCCACTTAGTCCTAATCCTATGGACTATGAGAGCAGCAGTGATGAAGAACATGATGACAAATTTCAAATGAATAGAGTGTCACAGTGTCCACTTAGTCCTAATCCTATGGACTATGAGAGCAACAATGATAAAGAACATGATGAATCATTTCAAATGAATAGAGTCACGGTGTCCACTTAGTCCTAATCATATGGACTATGAGAGCAACAATGATGAAGAGGATGATGAAGATTTGCAAATAAATAAAGAGTCACGGTTTCCATTTAGTCCTAATCCCATGGACTATGAGAGCAGCAGTGATGAAGGCTAGGATGAAGAATTTCCAATAAATTGAGAGTCACAATTTTCCACCTAGTCCTAATTCTAAGGACTATGAGAGCAGTAGTGACGAAGGACAAGACGAAGAACTTAGTCCTAATCCTAAGGACTATGAGAGCAGTAACGACGAAGGGCAGGATGAAGAATTTTCAGTAAGTTAAGAGTCACATTTTCGACATTGTCCTAATCCTATGGACTATGAGAGAAACGCTAACAACGCACATGATGAAGAATATCCAATAAACATAGAGTTAAATTTTCCATTTAGTCCTAATTCTAAGGACTATGAGAGTATCAATGAAGAAGGGAAAGATGAAGAATATCCTCCAAGTCAGTATTTCAAAAGCACAGATGATCATAGTGAGGATAACATTTCTCATAATGATGATGAAAATGCTTATACAAATGATGATCCAATGATGCAGATGTTGCCAGGAAATATTATATCGAGGAGTAGGAGAAGACATTTTCGTGTCAATACAAGATGTTCTAGTTATACAAAGCGTAGAGAATAATATCTGACAAGAATAAGTTCTATCATCGCTCTCATTTCAAGTGAATGTTGTTAAAAATATTGCTTGAAACATATGGATTTCAAGTTTGCATTAAATAAAAGGAAGATATATTTGTCAATGAATAAAAGCATGCAAAATTCATATTTAGTGGGGTGCATGCAATCTACATTGTTGGGTTATTATTATAATATTGGGTCTTTCTTTATCTGTAGAAAGGCTTTCAAAATGTTTTATTCAATGGGTAATTTTTGTATATCAAGAATCCAAGAATATTTGGAAAAGGATCCCACATTTTATTCAGAAGTATGTCATAAACGATTGTTTGGTCCATTATCAAATATTGCAATATCATGGATGAAAGATTTATTTTCAAAGCATGGAGAGTGTATGCCAAATAGAAAGACAATACATATTCCAGATAATTTCTCAAGACAAGAAATCTACAACTTATACAAAGAATATGCAAAAGGTGTTGAGGGACATAGCCGATTTATTACATATCAATATTTTGTGAAGATATGGAAGAAAGAATTCAACAATGCCCGTACTCCTAAGAAGACAAGGATGGGGATTTGTAGTGCATGTGCTTCTCTTAAATAAAAAAGAGATAAATGTGAAGGGTCAGAAAGAGGTCAGCATTCATAACTATAATTTTTAAAATTGTATAGTCATCAACTATGAAAACGTATTTCTTAATGACCTTCTTTTATGTTGTTTAGATTCCATTGTCAAAGCACTTCAAGAGCGTCATGAACAACAAACAAGTGAAAGGAAAAAGTTGTACAAGCATCGAAAGAAGTGTTATGATAACCCAAATAAATATTTGGGTTTTTAATTGATGGCATGGACTAGAAGAAAATACTTCTACCACATTTTGTTCGTACACCCAAAAATTTACAGGAGAAATATTTTATTCAGTATCACTTGGTCGATTGTATGGTCTTCAATGGGAAAATGTTGCCAAGGGTATACTTCACAACTCCAAATATTCATAATGATGAAAATATGACAATAACCATAATTCGTGATGTTATTTCTCATTGGTATGGTAATCTTCCTAAAGTTTTGTATCTACAATTGGACAACACTTGTCGTGAAAATAAAAATCAGGCTGTTTTTGGATATCTAAACATGTTTGTTGAGTTGAGAAATTTTCAGAAGGTAAAGGTTGGTTTTGTTCTTGTTGGGTACACTCATGACCATATTGATAAGATGTTCAGTCGATTTTCAGTCACAATGAGGAGGAAGGAAGTTGGGAGCTTGCCATCATTAATTGAATGTATTAAGAAATCATACATGCTAGAAACAATTTTTGATGTGTTGGAAGAAACTGTTGACATGCGAAGGTTTATTCTGGGATCACATGGCGAGGAGAAATGCATTGAAAAAATTAATGACATTAGCTTCCAACATCAATTTCGTATCAAAAAAATTGATGGGAAAACACTAATATGGGGCAAGAAGTATTCAACTACTGTAGAATGGGCACTGCCATCAGGTTTGGCATCTTTGATGTTCATTCCAAATCATCCAATATTTGCATCAAATATATTGTTATTACAATCAGTTGCTAAAGTTCATAATGCACATAAACGTAATAGAGATATAAATTATTCTGATTGCCTAGAAAAAATAAAAAAATGTATTAGACATATGAGTACTTTGATATTGTTGATTTAGTTTGGTGGGAGTCTTTTTTCAATAATCAAAGTGATATCATTTCAAGAACAACAAATAAAGATATACCTTTGAAAAATCCATTTATTTGGCCACAAAATGTGTCAAATGAACATGAGGAAAGAAACATTGTTGAACAACAACAATCTCAAGGTATTATTAATTTGTCACAGGTAGAGGAAAGAGAAATGCATATTGGTTCCAAAAGATCTCATGCACAACGTGAAGTCATGGAAGACCTTTACAAGGGTTCAGTACAGGATATTAAGAAGGGTTGCATGATCGCAGTGCTAGCAGATGGAGATCCCATTTTAGGTTTCTAAGGTTATAAAGGTCATTAAAGAAAATAAAGATGTTGCAGGTGTTGAAGTACATTGGTATGCCACAAATACACACCCGTTCAATGGCGTGTATAAGCCAGAGATGGTAGTTGATAAAAAATTGGCAGAGAGAGAAAAAGAAAGGGTACAAATATAAATCATCGTCACAAAGACCTCTTAAAATTGGAGGATGTTGACATACTTTTTTATGACTTCAATTTAACAAAGAGAGGAACTCTTCGCTTCAAGACGATAGAGATTCTGAAGAGGTTGTTACCAGAATGAACAATGTTGAGATGCGAGTCTACTGAAACCAGTCATAGATCCAAAAGAATTTTGAAGCCTGAAATGGTGGGCATGCAGGTGGACTCAAATGGGGCACTAGTTGATGAAAGAGAAGACTATCGAACATCTTCATTTGCATCAAGTCATTCATCTGAAGATGGGAATTCTGATGGTGTGCAAGAAAATATGAGTGATTTTGAATCACTGTCTAAGATAATTTATATAACTGATGTTTGCATTGTATCTTGAAATAAAAAAATTGATTTCCATATGGTGTTAAATGAAGTTATGAGTCATTTTTATGTTTGTTGGATTATATGTTTTAATTATAATGATTTTTATTGTTTAGAATATCTACAATGCAACAATAACTTAGAGATATAATGTATGTTTAATTCAATCTACAATTAATGTCATTTTAATTAATTTCGTCATGTAATTTGTTCATAATGTCATGATTTTTTAATTTTATGGTTGAAAAATTTCAATTTTTTTTGTATCTTTAATGTTATGGTTGAAAATGATTAGAATTTTAGTGATCTTTAGTGTCATGTTATTATATGTCTAACAACGTGGATGAAAACTAATAGAATTTTAATGTGTTTCAGATCCCATTCTACCAAAAACATTAGTGTGTTTTTCCCTAAAAAACAATGGTTTTTTGCGTAAAAAAATTCGATTTCACTGCCATGTTTTAAAAATGTTGAAAATGGACCCTAAAAAAAAAGCATCGTTCCAGTATACACACTTTTCAATTTTAGCACTGTTTTTCATGTTTTTTGGGGTTTTTTGGCCAAAGTTCACGTTTCAAAGTTTACATTGTTCATTAGCCTCATGAAGGTTGAGGGGGAATTTGTTAACTCGAAAGGCATGGCCAACCGTTTGAAAATGCCTTCCTTGGATTTGAAGGAAATCTTCCACACATTAAAGGGTTCAATTGGTACTTGGTGATAGCCAGACTTCAAGTCAATCTGTTAAAATATTCCCCCCCTTGAGCTAGTCCAGAAGGTCATCAATCTGTGGGATTGGATACCTATTTTGGACAGTGATCTTATTCACCGCCTGATAGTCAATACAGAGTCTCTAGGTCCTGTCTTCTTCTTTACTAACACAATTGGGTTCCCACAGGGTGATGAATTCGGTTTGAGGTTCCCTTTCTGCAATAACTCTTGAATATGCCTCTTGATTTCACTGTTATCTAAAATAGAGAATCCATATATAGGCCTGTTGGGTAGCGGCACACCCTGGGTCAAATCGATGGAGTGCTTGACCTGACAGTGTAGGGGTACCCCTGTGGGTGAGGTGAAGATATCCCTGTACTCCTCCACAAACTTGTCCATCTGTTGTTGCTGTGCGAAGGGGCCTTGTTTGGAGGTCGCGGACGTGGCCACAACCTTCTTCTTGCCCTGAGGGAGAACCATAAGGAAGACAAATTTCCCGGCCTGGAAAATGATCTTAGTACATTGCTTCGCAGAGATAAAAGAGACGGTGGTAGGCGGTGCTACCTTTGGTATCCTATATAAATTATTGCCTAAAGAAATAATAATAGTGCGAGGCCTAGACTCATACACAACATGACACTTCCACAAGTATGGTTGGCCTAATTATACATCACAAACTTCAAGAGGAACAATATCACGCAATACCTCATCTGTGAAGGGCTTAATGTTGTAGGGAAGATGACAAAGATGGTTGGTGCAAAGATCTTGCCTTGGTAAAGCCACCTGATGGTGTACAACTGTGGGTGTGGTGTGGTCAATAGGCCCAACCATTTCACGACCTATGCTAAAATGAGGTTCTTTTGGTTTTCGTTATCGATAATGAACTGCAATGGAGAACCCTTCACCCACATATGTGAGTGGAAGAGACGCTCCCCCTTCTCTAGATCTTCGGGCTTAATCTTCTGGAGCTTGGTGGTGGCAACAGTGGCACTAAGATCCACATTAATAATATTCTTTCCTTTTTCATTCCCCTTGTAGGGTTCTGACTCAGAGTTGGAACGTGCTTCTAATTCAAAATCTCTCATCTCGACGACCAGTGATTTCTTGGCTTGACACTCACTTGTGTTGTGTGTGGAGCTCTTATGGAAGTCACACCATTTTCCTGTGTCCTTCTTTGTCTTCATGGTGTTGTTATTTTCTTGCAGCTTCAACGAGTTGTCCTGGGTCGACCTCCCTTAGCTTTTTCCTTTGTTCTGTCGTTTGGGGGTGTCTTTCCCTTACTTCAGATTTGCAAATCCAAAGTCTCACTTCTTTTGTTTAAATTTTTGCTTGATTTTGACACCGTATTGACAAGTGGCGCCAAGCGAGGAAATGTACAAGAAATCCATCTCGCCTTAGATGCACTTGTGTAGATAACCACGGTAGTTTGGTACCAAATGAAGCTCAGAAGCCTAATACCCAAATTCGTGCGAAGGGTACGAAAAATATTTGTGAACTCTGACACGTATTGGTTCCTTTCTTGTTGCAACATGGTCCACTTTATGTATTCATCTTCACAGGTTGGACAATGTAATATTGTTCCTTGATTGCATCTTGGAAATAATTCCAAGCAGGTGCGGTCGAAAACGATAAGGATTCCCTCTCATCCTTTATTCACTGTAGGTTTCCCACTAGTCCTTGATATAGTGGGTTGATTTTAGGAATGAAAAAGTAATCATTTCCCAATTGAAAAAGTCATGAACCGATCCTTCCAACAGATTTAAACATCTATCTACATCCTCTACATCTATCTGGGCTTCAAATATGAGAATTTCACAGTTGATTTGTACCTTAAAGGGAGTGGCGCCTTGAGAGTAGTTGCTAGCTGAAGATGTGTCGCTTGTGGATAGCCACCGAATGATCTGGGAAAAGTTATCCATCATCGCGTTCCTATGTCACTTGAGGGCTTCCCTGAGAAATATTTTGAAAGGATATCCTGCTCCCTTGTCTTTATTTTCTTCTGCCATGGGAGTTCGTTAGGGTTTGTGAGGCTAGTCTTGCGAGGGTTCAACCAGTTTGTCCCTAACTCCTTATACCTTGACCTTGTTAGGGACATGCAAAGAAAAATAGAGAAAGAGTAGACCACTCTGATACCACTGATCCAAACTTATACAAGAACACAATATAATACATATACAAATATAAGTACCGAGATGCAACAAAAGTAAAACTTCATTTCATTAATATCAAAGAACTGAAATTTGCTTAATTACAGAATGGAAAGAAACTAGCTCCGGCGATGGTATCTTATCTCTGAGAAGATATGTGGCGGCTACATGTCTCTGAATTGTGTTACAATCAGGATCGATGATCTTTTCATCATTGAGAAACCCTAAACATCTAAAACCTAACCCTAGGAGATGAATCTCCAAAGGCTTGTGGGCCCTTGTGGGGTAAGTTGGAATGTCAACTTCCCGGGGTCGTAACTTTGGCATATGATCTCCGTTTGACGATCATAATACCTCGTTTCGAAGGTCTCAAAGAGAAGGCCAAAAAAAAACTAGTAAACCAAATTGATATTTTTTCGGTCCCTTATTTTTCCCTAAAACGTCTTTTAGTCCCTCAAACAAAAACCTGCCAAAATAGTAAGTTTTGGTACAATTAAGGAAACTAGAAAGAAACAACGGTGGAGGTGCAAGTGGAATAGGTGGGTGGCCACTAATACCCACCTGGATCAACATGATGGTTCATTACTTGATGACGCTTATCGCGGAAGCCCCTATGAGATGAGGTGTCAATATTGTTGATCTTGCAAAGTTCGTCAATGATGGTCAAAGGTGGTTACGTTTTAAATGGAGGTCAAGTGATAACCTAAAGATGTGATGGTGAAAGAGCGGTGTTTGCGAGATTCCAGAGTGGATGTGAGCAATGATGAAGACCAGTCAGACAAAGATTATCTATGTCATTGTAATATGTGTTTTCAATGTTTTTCATGTAAGCATTAAGGGAGGGTATTGGAAGTAATGCTTCCATGTGTTGTCATTGTGAGTTCCCAAGCGTCAACCTAGATGTTGTTGTTTCCTATGTATGAGTTGTAGTCACAATCTAGATGTGTTAAAGCCTGTGATTAATGTCTTATATATTTGTAACTATTATGATCAATAAAGATATCACAATGAGTGATTTGTACTGTGTATAATCTCTCTATGCTCTCTTTCATTTTTCTAACATATATTGTTACATAAACATTGAAATATCTTATTTGTAATGAAGTATTTCCTTTGTACTGACGTGTAATATTAACAACCAATAATAAAAGTGAGATTATTAATGTTTTATAATGTTTTTAATTAAAACTAACCAAATATATGTATTCATTTATGTTTTTTATTATTATTGTAGGCATTGTTTTTATTATTATTTTAGAATATTATTTATTTTAATTTAATTTTAAAAAGGTACAACTTCATGTTGAAGACATATGGAATGACACATCACCCTCATATTGGATGTAAAATGCATCTCTAAACTTAATCACAATTTCAAAATATTTATCACAATACCAACTTTATTAACCTATCAAATCACTAAATTTATAATAATTTTGAAACACTTCTTTTAATATTTTTTAATAGGAAAATAAAGTTAAAATTCTTTCATCTCTTACTTTTCTTAAAATCAAATAAATTAATTTTAATTTTAACAAATATTATTAATCATCCATCATTTTATTTATGACACATTATTACTTTAATCTATCCTTACCATGGTAGAAAACACTTTCATTTTCATGAATATTAAACTTATATATTACTAAAACTTCAGTTTTTTAACAATAAATCTCTCCTTTATTTTATGCATTTAAAAATACTTTTCGTTTTAATTAAACATGGGTATGAAAATATAAATTTCCATAAAAATATATAAAATTAAAAATAATAAGAAAATGCATAATCAGTAAGAATTTTTAAATGATAAAAGAATAGAATTTTTAAAACATAAGTTCATTAAAATTTTAAGAATTAAAGTTAAATAAAAAGAATATGCATTTCAAAATACGAACTATATTATTTTTTTATACAAATGAAAATTGACCCGGAAAGAATTTAACTTGATTTTCTTTTTTCTTTTTCTTTTTACTTAATTATTATATAAAGTATTTAATTGCAAACATATTACTTCATCAATTTTCTTTTATAATTTAAATAAAAGATATTATTAATGAATAATATATCATATATTTTTTATTACATAATCAAATTAATTTTACAAATGTAATTATATAATTTTGATGAATGAAAAATAACACACATCAATATTTCATATTAATAGAAATAATTATTTTAGTTTCACATTCGATTTTTAAAATGTATGAGGAAGAGTTTTGATGCCTGGTCGATGAGAGCTCTGGGAATGGAGGGTCGATGATCGATCTGCCAGAAATCGCTAGGGTTTCGGGTGCTGGCATCCCAGAGGTTTCGCTCCAGGTGTACTGAGGGTCAGGGTAAGCGCAGGAACCTCATACGGATTGGGTTGGTTTCGACGCAGAGGATACAGGACAGGGACGGTCAGATAGTCCGAGCAACTCCTGACGGTCCACATGGAAGGTTCCCTGGGGAGGGGAGAGATCCCCTCCTTCAAAAATGTAGTGGCAGGGGAATCCAACGGAGGGAACAGAGCAAATCCACAGAAGGACAAAGTAAAAGATATTCCAGTTCTAGGTAATCAATGGCAAGCCAAAATAGGAAGATGTCTTCCAAGAGCCCAGAAACGACCCAGGTATGTGATCCCAAACAACTCACTGGAAGATTATCGAAGTTACATGAAGGACCATGCTTTAATCTGTAAATTTATAGGTTATTGGCCGACAGAAAGGGACCTAGTTAAGTGGATCAACCTGAGATGGAAACCCAAGGGTCATATAGATCTGAAACTAGGAGCCAAAGGTTTTTTTACTGTTATTTTCATGAACTTAGAGGACAAGGAACGAATCTTTGAAGAGGGACCATACTTCATGAATAATGCTGGACTATTCATGAGACACTGGGAGGAAAGGTACAACACGGACGCCGAAAAGTTGCTTGCTGCTCCTGTCTGGGTTAGATTGTTTGGCTTACCTTCCGAGTTCTGGAAACCTGATATTGTAGAAGGGATTGGTAATTCCATAGGGGACTTTGTTAAAGTAGCTGAATCAACTAAACAGGGCAAATTTACATCGTACGCAAGGATATGCGTATATATGAATATAGCAGAACCCTTGCTGGAATTCGTGGAAGTTGAATATCATGATGAACTCTGGCAGCAACCGGTAGATTACGAGCACATTCCTTTTAGATGCCGGAAATGCCACGAGTATGGCCACCTGTTCAGAGAATGCCCTCAGAATAGAGAAGGTGAACACAAGAGAAGATCCATAGAAGATCAAGTGAAGGCAAAGGAAACAGAAACAGAAGAGAGAGGGTTTACGGAAGTCAACAGGAGACAAAAGACTAGAAATGAGAAACAAAAAGAACAAACAAAAGGGAAAAACATCTCTGTGGAAAATCCAAATCAGTACCAAGCCTTACAAGATGAGGAAGAGGAAACCGAGGAAGGTACACAGGAAGATCCAGTGGGGGAGACAGTCCCGATGGATACTACAACGGAAGATCTAGGCAAGCACAACAGCCAAACAAAAGAAAACGAAGTAGAAATGGGAGAGACCCAGGAGAAACCATATGAGCCCCCCAGAAAAGAGTTAGGCAAGCAGAAGGAGACTGGTACAGAAGAAGAACGGATAATGGAAAAGCTCCTGCAAGAATGGCGCCATCTAGATGAGAGATTCATACCAGAAATCCAAAAACAACAGTTTAAGGAAGCCTACCAAAAGTTTAAGGAAAAGAAAGGGGGAATGGTGGAGCCAGGACCGGAACCCTCAGAAACGTCAGGATCTCAGCCAATAGGAGTGGACGGACATGGCAAAGGAAGAAGAAAAAGAGGAAGGAAACCCATGTATGAGACCATCCAAACAGTTGGGGAAACTCTGGTAAACTCTGGAAAGGTAATACCTCTGTCAGAGGTATTCCACCCTCCTCCCAAAAAGTTATAAATGATCTTCACAAGCTGGAATATCAGGGGTCTTAATAGTAAAGGAAAGCAGAGGTACCTGAAGGAGAGGTTGAAGAAAGATAAGCTGAGTATAATGATAATTCAAGAAACTAAAATGAAACAACAATAGATACAGGCAATTTTGGATAAATCAAACTCAAAATTTGAAGTTATGGCCCAGGACGCGGAGGGGTCAGCAGGTGGCCTGGCGATACTTTGGAACCCAGAGGAGGTCACTTTTGAAAATTGGATCAGCTTACCCAGGATCCTATCTGGAGTATGCAGGATAGTGGGTACGAAAGAGACAATATTCATATATGGAGTATATGGGCCTCATCTCCCCAGGGATCGGGGAAATTTCTTAAAGAATATCCAAGTAGTAAGCAAACTAATCTCAGAAGATGTCTGGATAATAGGAGGCGATTTCAACCTAATCAGGGGTTTAGGCGAGAAACGTGGAGGAGTTCGGAGGCAGGATCCAAGCATGGATGAGTTCAGTGAACTCATAACCAACCTAAGACTAGTAGACATCCCAACCACAAACGGGGTGTTTACGTGGAATAATCGACGGGGCGGCAGAAATCAGATTGCGTCAAAGCTAGATACATTCCTTCTATCAGAGCGGGTCCTAAATAAAGATGTCTTCATAGAGGCCAGAATCCTTCCAGGTATGGGCTCTGATCACTGGTCGATCTGTCTGGAAATTGACATAAAGAAAACCAACATTAAGAAACCTTTCCGCTTCGAATCCTTCTGGCTCAGAAACCCGGATTTCCTGAATAAACTAGAAGAATGGTGGAACAGAAGTCAAGTCAGAGGCCAGTGCAAAATGCATACATTCCAATTAAGGCTCAAAGAGCTGAAGCAGAAAATTAGAAAATGGAATAAGGAGGATTTTGGGAATATTTTTGAGGAAAAGCAAAAATTGGAAAGGGCTATGGAGGAAGTACAGCAAAAGAATATTCTGGAAGGAAGAAATGAGGAAAGATGCCAGGAAGAGAGTAGACTAATAAGCCAGCTTGAGGAGAGGAGAAAGCAGGAGGAGATCTTATGGAAGCAGAAGTCTAGAGTAAACTGGCTACGGGAAGGAGAGAGGAACACTAGATTCTTCCATCAAGCAATGATCCAGCATAGGCAAAGAAGCCGGATCTTCTCAAACAAGAATGGAGCTGGGGAGAAAATCATAGAACAGGAAGGAATAGAGCAAGTTCTAAGTAACTATCATAAGGAGATCCTCTCTGAACCCCAAGGTGATAGAGGGGCAGCAATAAATCAAATTTGTAAGGAAATTCCAAAATTGATCACAGCAGAGCAAAACCGAGGACTCATGCGCGTCGTTACACTAGCTGAAGTCGAGGAGGTTGTTATGAATATGAAAAAAGGAAAAGCCCCGGGACCGGATGGATTCACGGCTGAATTTTATCAAGCAGGTTGGCATTTTATAGGTCAGGATATTATGGAGGTGGTGGAAGAGTCAAGGGTTCAGAACAGAATGTGGTCAGGTATGAATGCTACTTTCCTATCGTTAATTCCTAAATCAAATAAATCTGAGGAAGCTCAAGGTTTCCGACCCATAGCTCTTTGTAATGTGATTTATAAAATAACTGCAACCTTGATAGCAAAAAGATTGAAACCTCTTCTTCCAAGCATTATCTCCCCTGAACAAACGGGTTTCGTGGAAGGAAGGCAAATTCTTGATGGTCTAGTGGTGGCCCAAGAAATGATACACTCTCTCAATCAACAGAAGAGGAAAGGAATGATGATCAAATTGGACCTCTCAAAGGCTTATGACCGGTTGAATTGGAAATATCTATGTGCAGTCCTGGAAGCTTATGGTTTTGCAAAACGTTGGATTGATTGGATATTCAGCATGATTTCCACTCCCTTTTTCTCAATCCTGGTCAATGGAAATCCAACGAAACCTTTTAATGCTTATAGAGGGATCAGGCAAGGCGACCCTTTATCACCCTTTCTCTTTATCCTAGTAGCAGATGGCCTAGGCCGAATCATCAAAAGAGAAACTAGGAGAAATAGACTCAGGGGTTTAAAGCTATGGGGAAATGACTTAACCATCACTCATCAACAATTTGTAGACGATATTATGCTCTTTGGAGAAGTTAGCCTCAGGGAGGTTAGAATAATCAAGGAAGTTTTGGAGACCTTCTCAGAAGCGTCTGGCATGGAGATTAATAAGGAGAAATCGTGTACTTTCATCTTCAATACTCCAGAGGCAATAAAGTCCCACCTAACTAGAACCCTGGGATTTAAACAAGGAAATCTTCCCACTAAGTACCTTGGTAACCAACTGGATATTTACCCAACTCGTATGAGGAATTGGCAGGAAGTTATCGACAAAATTAAGAAAAGGCTTTCAAACTGGGCTTTCCAATCCCTGAACATCGCCAACCGTTTAGTTCTTCTTAAGGCGGTTCTCCAAGCAATTCCTGTTTACTCTCTTTCGATCAGAGCAGCCTCGAAAGGAGTTTGTGCAAAAATGAGAGAGATTTTTGGAAAGTTTCTATGGGGTGGACCAACTCAACAGAGAAAATGGGCTCTCGTTTCGTGGACGCACCTGATCAAAAGGAAGGATGAAGGAGGCTTGGGACTGAGAGACCCTGAAATTCTAAATAAGGTCCTAGGGGCTAAGTTATGGTGGAGATGGCTGCAAGGAGGGTCTGATGTATGGAAGAAGATATGGAATTACAAATACAATATGCCGGAACAAATAGAGGAAAAATTGAAAATAGAGAACATACGCCAGGGTTCTTCCATTTGGAACTTGGCTAGCTAGAATAGAGATTTAATAAAGCAGTATGTCTTCTGGGAGATCAGGGGAGGAGAAAAGGCTGCCTTCTGGGACGATGGATGGCAGCAAAAAAGAAAGATGAGAGATTTGCAAACCCTTCAAAACATTCAACAGAGTGCACTAAGACAAAGAATGCTCAAGGTAAAGGACTATTGGATGGAGGAAGAGGGTAGAGAAATATGGAGGAGATGGAAAAAACCAGGTGAGTGGACTGAAGACATAACCAGAGACATAGAGGAAGGATATATGCGTGAGATGGATCTCAGGAAGATCAGATATAGGATAGGTGAAGACATCCTAAGATGGGGCACAACAACGAAAAGATCATTTACAGTAAAGGAAGCTTACTTCCTAAGTTCAAGACAAAATCAGGAAGCTGACGAACAAGATTGGAAGAAGCTCTGGGACGCCAAATGGTGGCCAAAAGTCACCATTTTTTCCTGGCTGGTTAGAAAAGGAAAGATATTAACATGGGATAAAATCATAAAGAGGGGCTTTCAGGGTCCATCAAGATGCAGCTTATGTAATGGAGAAGTAGAAAACCAAGAGCATCTTCTCAATAGGTGCCCCTTCGCAGACCTTATTTGGGAAAAGATAAGAGGGTTATTTGGTCAATCAAAGAGGGATCAGACTAGCATTAGCCTGACCATCAGCCAATGGGGAACAGGGCATTTCCAAAACAAAGTTATCAAAAGAATCTGGAGCTTGGCAGTGGGTTTTACAATCTGGTTCATCTGGAAGGAACGCAACAAAAGAATATTCAAGGGACAACAAAGCAGAACAGAACAGGTTTGGGAAGAGATAAGTAAAGCCATCAGAGAAACAGTGCTGTCAGAAAAATGGGACGAGGAGGATTGGAAGATGGACCCAGGGGAAAGGAAAATAGCCTCAACGCTACATCTGGATTTCCACCTGATTTACCCTAGTAAAAAGCTCCAAAACAACCAGCAGGTCCGCAGCCCAAATTGGTTCCGGTATCCAGAAGCCCAAGCCATCAAATTAAAGTTCAATGGCGCCTCGAAGGGTAACCCAGGCCCAGCAGGCCTTGGCGGCATATTCAGAGATGGAGAAGGAAACACTAGGTGGGTCTTCGCTGAGTGGGTTGGCGAAATGACGAACAATGAAGCGGAACTATGGGCAGTACATGAAGGCCTAAGGATAGCTGCTCGAAATGGATATCGGTACCTGGAAATAGAGGGAGACTTGCAGATCACGATTGAGATGCTGCGAAAACTCAAGGATGGACAGGGATGGGACAAGGTCGCCAAAAGTTGGAGGACGGCAGTAATCATACAGGACATAGAGGAAACGCTAAACAGGATTGATTATAAAACCATAAATCACGTCCGTCGTGATGGATATAAGGCAGCTGATTTCCTGGCAAATTGGGGAAGTAAGGAAGCTGGTAGCAAATTGGATACGAGCTGGCCTCGCCTAGAAAAGGATCTAAACTGGGCAGGGCTCAAAACTATCCTAATCCGTGATAATGAAGAGGCAACAAAGAGTCACTCTGAAGAAAGTTGATCGCCCGATCGGGCTGGCTGACCTGGCAGGGGTTAAAATGTCGTCCCGGCGGCGCACGTTCGGAGGAGTTATGATGTTCGAACAAGGGAGGTTTGATGCAGGCAGGTGGAGCGGCTGGAAGGGAAATCAGTTCACGCAGGGGATCAGCAAGGCAGGTGGCACGAGCGTTGGATGGTACGGCAAAACGGTGAACAGTCCGAAACATTATGGCATGAATTGGGAGAAAGGATCCAGGCTTAATCACAATTATAACGCAACAAGGATGCGCATTGATAAAACCGAGAGTAGGGGAGGGAGATCAGCCCGAGAGTTCTGCTATTCCTCAGTTGGCAGGGACTGGGTGTGTTGTGGGTTTGGGTCTGGTTGAGGAAACAAAAACCTGCCAAAATAGTAAGTTTTGGTACAATTAAGGAAACTAGAAAGAAACAACGGTGGAGGTGCAAGTGGAATAGGTGGGTGGCCACTAATACCCACCTGGATCAACATGATGGTTCATTACTTGATGACGCTTATCGCGGAAGCCCCTATGAGATGAGGTGTCAATATTGTTGATCTTGCAAAGTTCGTCAATGATGGTCAAAGGTGGTTACGTTTTAAATGGAGGTCAAGTGATAACCTAAAGATGTGATGGTGAAAGAGCGGTGTTTGCGAGATTCCAGAGTGGATGTGAGCGATGATGAAGACCAGTCAGACAAAGATTATCTATGTCATTGTAATATGTGTTTTCAATGTTTTTCATGTAAGCATTAAGGGAGGGTATTGGAAGTAATGCTTCCATGTGTTGTCATTGTGAGTTCCCAAGCGTCAACCTAGATGTTGTTGTTTCCTATGTATGAGTTGTAGTCACAATCTAGATGTGTTAAAGCCTGTGATTAATGTCCTATATATTTGTAACTATTATGATCAATAAAGATATCACAATGAGTGATTTGTACTGTGTATAATCTCTCTATGCTCTCTTTCATTTTTCTAACATATATTGTTACATAAACATTGAAATATCTTATTTGTAATGAAGTATTTCCTTTGTACTGAGGTGTAATATTAATAACCAATAATAAAAGTGAGATTATTAATGTTTTATAATGTTTTTAATTAAAACTAACCAAATATATGTATTCATTTATTATTATTATTGGTAGGAGTTTATAATGAATATATTATTTAATTTAATTTTTAAAAAGGCACAACTTCATGTTGAAGACATATGGAATGACACATCACCCTCATATTGGATATAAAATGCATCTCTAAACTTAATCACAATTTCAAAATATTTATTACAATACCAACTTTATTAACCTATCAAATCACTAAATTTATAATAATTTTGAAACACTTCTTTTAATATTTTTAATAGGAAAATAAAGTTAAAATTCTTTCATCTCTTACTTTTCTTAAAATCAAATAAATTAATTTTAATTTTAACAAATATTATTAATCATCCATCATTTTATTTATGACACATTATTACTTTAATCTATCCTTACCATGGTAGAAAACACTTTCATTTTCATGAATATTAAACTTATATATTACGAAAACTTCAGTTTTTTAACAATAAATCTCTCCTTTATTTTATGCATTTAAAAATACTTTTTGTTTTAATTAAACATGGGTATGAAAATATAAATTTCCATAAAAATATATGAAATTAAAAATAAAAGAAAAATGCATAATAGTAAGAATTTTAAATGATAAAAATAGAATTTTTAAAACATAATTCAATTAAAAATATTTTAAGAAATTAAAGTTAAATAAAAATATTGCATTTCAAATTACTAATTATATATATTTTTTTTATATAAAATGAAAATGAAACCGGACAAGAATTCACTGTATTTTTTCTTTTTTTCTTTTTCTTTACTTGTATTATTATATAAAGAGTTATTTAATTGCAAAAACTATTACTTCATCAATTTCTTTTATATATTTAAATAAAAGATATTAATCTATAATAATATATCATATATTTTTTATTACATAATCAAATTAATTTTACAAATGTAATTATATAATTTTGATGAATGAAAAATAACACACATTAATATTCCATATTAATAGAAATAATTATTTTAGTTTCACATTCGATTTTTAAAATGTATGAGGAAGAGTTTTGATGCCTGGTCGATGAGAGCTCTGGGAATCCAGGGTCGATGATCGATCTGCCAGAAATCGCTAGGGTTTCGGGTGCTGGCATCCCAGAGGTTTCGCTCCAGGTGTACTGACGGTCAGGGTAAGCGCAGGAACCTCATACGGATTGGGTCGGTTTCGACGCAGAGGATACAGGACAGGGACGGTCAGATAGTCCGAGCAGCTCCTGACGGTCCACATGGAAGGTTCCCTGGGGAGGGGAGAGATCCCCTCCTTCAAAAATGTAGTGGCAGGGGAATCCAGCGGAGGGAACAGAGCAAATCCACAGAAGGACAAAGTAAAAGATATTCCAATTCTAGGTAATCAATGGCAAGCCAAAATAGGAAGATGTCTTCCAAGAGCCCAGAAACGACCCAGGTATGTGATCCCAAACAACTCACTAGAAGATTATCGAAGTTACATGAAGGACCATGCTTTAATCTGTAAATTTATAGGTTATTGGCCGACAGAAAGGGACCTAGTTAAGTGGATCAACCTGAGATGGAAACCCAAGGGTCATATAGATCTGAAACTGGGAGCCAAAGGTTTTTTTACTGTTATTTTCATGAACTTAGAGGACAAGGAACGAATCTTTGAAGAGGGACCATACTTCATGAATAATGCTGGACTATTCATGAGACACTGGGAGGAAAGGTACAACCCCGACGTCGAAAAGCTGCTTGCTGCTCCTGTCTGGGTTAGATTGTTTGGCTTACCTTCCGAGTTCTGGAAACCTGATATTGTAGAAGGGATTGGTAATTCCATAGGGGACTTTGTTAAAGTAGCTGAATCAACTAAACGGGGCAAATTTACATCGTACGCAAGGATATGCGTATATATGAATATAGCAGAACCCTTGCTGGAATTCGTGGAAGTTGAATATCATGATGAACTCTGGCAGCAACCGGTAGATTACGAGCACATTCCTTTTAGATGTCGGAAATGCCACGAGTATGGCCACCTGTTCAGAGAATGCCCTCAAAATAGAGAAGGCGAACACAAGAGAAGATCCATAGAAGATCAAGTGAAGGCAAAGGAAACAGAAACAGAAGAGAGAGGGTTTACGGAAGTCAACAGGAGACAAAAGACTAGAAATGAGAAACAAAAAGAACAAACAAAAGGGAAAAACATCTCTGTGGAAAATCCAAATCAGTACCAAGCCTTACAAGATGAGGAAGAGGAAACCGAGGAAGGTACACAGGAAGATCCAGTGGGGGAGACAGTCTCGATGGATACTACAACGGAAGATCTAGGCAAGCACAACAGCCAAACAAAAGAAAACGAAGTAGAAATGGGAGAGACCCAGGAGAAACCATATGAGCCCCCCAAAAAAGAGTTAGGCAAGCAGAAGGAGACTGGTACAGAAGAAGAACGGATAATGGAAAAGCTCTTGCAAGAATGGTGCCATCTAGATGAGAGATTCATACCAAAAATCCAAAAACAACAGTTTAAGGAAGCCTACCAAAAGTTTAAGGAAAAGAAAGGGGGAATGGTGGAGCCAGGACCGGAACCCTCAGAAACGTCAGGATCTCAGCCAATAGGAGTGGACAGACATGGCAAAGGAAGAAGAAAAAGAGGAAGGAAACCCATGTATGAGACCATCCAAACAGTTGGGGAAACTCTGGTAAACTCTGGAAAGGTAATACCTCTGTCAGAGGTATTCCACCCTCCTCCCAAAAAGTTATAAATGATCTTCACAAGCTGGAATATCAGGGGTCTTAATAGTAAAGGAAAGCAGAGGTACCTGAAGGAGAGGTTGAAGAAAGATAAGCTGAGTATAATGATAATTCAAGAAACTAAAATGAAACAACAATAGATACAGGCAATTTTGGATAAATCAAACTCAAAATTTGAAGTTATGGCCCAGGACGCGGAGGGGTCAGCAGGTGGCCTGGCGATACTTTGGAACCCAGAGGAGGTCACTTTTGAAAATTGGATCAGCTTACCCAGGATCCTATCTGGAGTATGCAGGATAGTGGGTACGAAAGAGAGAATATTCATATCTGGAGTATATGGGCCTCATCTCCCCAGGGATCGGGGAAATTTCTTAAAGAATATCCAAGTAGTAAGCAAACTAATCTCAGAAGATGTCTGGATAATAGGAGGTGATTTCAACCTAATCAGGGGTTTAGGCGAGAAACGCGGAGGAGTTCGGAGGCAGGATCCAAGCATGGATGAGTTCAGTGAACTCATAACCAACCTAAGACTAGTAGACATCCCAACCACAAACGGGGTGTTTACGTGGAATAATCGACGGGGCGGCAGAAATCAGATTGCGTCAAAGTTGGATAGATTCCTTCTATCAGAGCGGGTCCTAAACAAAGATGTCTTCATAGAGGCCAGAATCCTTCCAGGTATGGGCTCTGATCACTGGTCGATCTGTCTGGAAATTGACATAAAGAAAACCAACATTAAGAAACCTTTCCGCTTTGAATCCTTCTGGCTCAGAAACCCGGATTTCCTGAATAAACTAGAAGAATGGTGGAACAGAAGTCAAGTCAGAGGCCAGTGCAAAATGCATACATTCCAATTAAGGCTCAAAGAGCTGAAGCAGAAAATTAGAAAATGGAATAAGGAGGATTTTGGGAATATTTTTTAGGAAAAGAAAAAATTGGAAAGGGCTATGGAGGAAGTACAGCAAAAGAATATTTTGGAAGGAAGAAATGAGGAAAGATGCCAGGAGGAGAGCAGACTAATAAGCCAACTTGAGGAGAGGAGAAAGCAGGAGGAGATCTTATGGAAGCAGAAGTCTAGAGTAAACTGGCTACGGGAAGGAGAGAGGAACACTAGATTCTTCCATCAAGCAATGATCCAGCATAGGCAAAGAAGCCGGATCTTCTCAATCAAGAATGGAGCTGGGGAGAAAATCATATAACAGGAAGGAATAGAGCAAGTTCTAAGTAACTATCATAAGGAGATCCTCTCTGAACCCCAAGGTGACAGAGGGGTAGCAATAAATCAAATCTGTAAGGAAATTCCAAAATTGATCACAACAGAGCAAAACCGAGGACTCATGCGCGTCGTTACACTAGCTGAAGTCGAGGAGGTTGTTATGAATATGAAAAAAGGAAAAGCCCCGGGACCGGATGGATTCACGGCTGAATTTTATCAAGCAGGTTGGCATTTTATAGGTCAGGATATTATGGAGGTGGTGGAAGAGTCAAGGGTTCAGAACAGAATGTGGTCAGGTATGAATGCTACTTTCCTATCGTTAATTCCTAAATCAAATAACTCTGAGGAAGCTCAAGGTTTCCGGCCCATAGCTCTTTGTAATGTGATTTATAAAATAACTGCAACCTTGATAGCAAAAAGATTGAAACCTCTTCTTCCAAGCATTATCTCCCCTGAACAAACGGGTTTCGTGGAAGGAAGGCAAATTCTTGATGGTCTAGTGGTGGCCCAAGAAATGATACACTCTCTCAATCAACAGAAGAGGAAAGGAATGATGATCAAATTGGACCTCTCAAAGGCTTATGACCGGTTGAATTGGAAATATCTATGTGCAGTCCTGGAAGCTTATGGTTTTGCAAAACGCTGGATTGATTGGATATTCAGCGTGATTTCCACTCCCTTTTTCTCAATCCTGGTCAATGGAAATCCAACGAAACCTTTTAATGCTTATAGGGGGATCAGGCAAGGCGACCCCTTATCACCCTTTCTCTTTATCGTAGCAGCAGATGGCCTAGGCCGAATCATCAAAAGAGAAACTAGGAGAAATAGACTCAGGGGTTTAAAGCTATGGGGAAATGACTTAACCATCACTCATCAACAATTTGTAGACGATATTATGCTCTTTGGAGAAGTTCGCCTCAGGGAGGTTAGAATAATCAAGGAAGTTTTGGAGACCTTCTCAGAAGCATCTGGCATGGAGATTAATAAGGAGAAATCGTGTACTTTCATCTTCAATACTCCGGAGGCAATAAAGTCCCACCTAACTAGAACCCTGGGATTTAAACAAGGAAATCTTCCCACTAAGTACCTTGGTAACCAACTGGATATTTACCCAACTCGTATGAGGAATTGGCAGGAAGTTATCGACAAAATTAAGAAAAGGCTTTCAAACTGGGCTTTCCAATCCCTGAACATCGCCAACCGTTTAGTTCTTCTTAAGGCGGTTCTCCAAGCAATTCCTGTTTACTCTCTTTCGATCAGAGCAGCCTCGAAAGGAGTTTGTGCAAAAATGAGAGAGATTTTTGGAAAGTTTCTATGGGGTGGACCAACTCAACAGAGAAAATGGGCTCTCGTTTCGTGGACGCACCTGATCAAAAGGAAGGATGAAGGAGGCTTGGGACTGAGAGACCCTGAAATTCTAAATAAGGTCCTAGGGGCTAAGTTATGGTGGAGATGGCTGCAAGGAGGGTCTGATGTATGGAAGAAGATATGGAATTACAAATACAATATGCCGGAACAAATAGAGGAAAAATTGAAAATAGAGAACATACGCCAGGGTTCTTCCATTTGGAACTTGGCTAGCTAGAATAGAGATTTAATAAAGCAGTATGTCTTCTGGGAGATCAGGGGAGGAGAAAAGGCTGCCTTCTGGGACGATGGATGGCAGCAAAAAAGAAAGATGAGAGATTTGCAAACCCTTCAAAACATTCAACAGAGTGCACTAAGACAAAGAATGCTCAAGGTAAAGGACTATTGGATGGAGGAAGAGGGTAGAGAAATATGGAGGAGATGGAAAAAACCAGGTGAGTGGACTGAAGACATAACCAGAGACATAGAGGAAGGATATATGCGTGAGATGGATCTCAGGAAGATCAGATATAGGATAGGTGAAGACATCCTAAGATGGGGCACAACAACGAAAAGATCATTTACAGTAAAGGAAGCTTACTTCCTAAGTTCAAGACAAAATCAGGAAGCTGACGAACAAGATTGGAAGAAGCTCTGGGACGCCAAATGGTGGCCAAAAGTCACCATTTTTTCCTGGCTGGTTAGAAAAGGAAAGATATTAACATGGGATAAAATCATAAAGAGGGGCTTTCAGGGTCCATCAAGATGCAGCTTATGTAATGGAGAAGTAGAAAACCAAGAGCATCTTCTCAATAGGTGCCCCTTCGCAGACCTTATTTGGGAAAAGATAAGAGGGTTATTTGGTCAATCAAAGAGGGATCAGACTAGCATTAGCCTGACCATCAGCCAATGGGGAACAGGGCATTTCCAAAACAAAGTTATCAAAAGAATCTGGAGCTTGGCAGTGGGTTTTACAATCTGGTTCATCTGGAAGGAACGCAACAAAAGAATATTCAAGGGACAACAAAGCAGAACAGAACAGGTTTGGGAAGAGATAAGTAAAGCCATCAGAGAAACAGTGCTGTCAGAAAAATGGGACGAGGAGGATTGGAAGATGGACCCAGGGGAAAGGAAAATAGCCTCAACGCTACATCTGGATTTCCACCTGATTTACCCTAGTAAAAAGCTCCAAAACAACCAGCAGGTCCGCAGCCCAAATTGGTTCCGGTATCCAGAAGCCCAAGCCATCAAATTAAAGTTCAATGGCGCCTCGAAGGGTAACCCAGGCCCAGCAGGCCTTGGCGGCATATTCAGAGATGGAGAAGGAAACACTAGGTGGGTCTTCGCTGAGTGGGTTGGCGAAATGACGAACAATGAAGCGGAACTATGGGCAGTACATGAAGGCCTAAGGATAGCTGCTCGAAATGGATATCGGTACCTGGAAATAGAGGGAGACTTGCAGATCACGATTGAGATGCTGCGAAAACTCAAGGATGGACAGGGATGGGACAAGGTCGCCAAAAGTTGGAGGACGGCAGTAATCATACAGGACATAGAGGAAACGCTAAACAGGATTGATTATAAAACCATAAATCACGTCCGTCGTGATGGATATAAGGCAGCTGATTTCCTGGCAAATTGGGGAAGTAAGGAAGCTGGTAGCAAATTGGATACGAGCTGGCCTCGCCTAGAAAAGGATCTAAACTGGGCAGGGCTCAAAACTATCCTAATCCGTGATAATGAAGAGGCAACAAAGAGTCACTCTGAAGAAAGTTGATCGCCCGATCGGGCTGGCTGACCTGGCAGGGGTTAAAATGTCGTCCCGGCGGCGCACGTTCGGAGGAGTTATGATGTTCGAACAAGGGAGGTTTGATGCAGGCAGGTGGAGCGGCTGGAAGGGAAATCAGTTCACGCAGGGGATCAGCAAGGCAGGTGGCACGAGCGTTGGATGGTACGGCAAAACGGTGAACAGTCCGAAACATTATGGCATGAATTGGGAGAAAGGATCCAGGCTTAATCACAATTATAACGCAACAAGGATGCGCATTGATAAAACCGAGAGTAGGGGAGGGAGATCAGCCCGAGAGTTCTGCTATTCCTCAGTTGGCAGGGACTGGGTGTGTTGTGGGTTTGGGTCTGGTTGAGGAAACAAAAACCTGCCAAAATAGTAAGTTTTGGTACAATTAAGGAAACTAGAAAGAAACAACGGTGGAGGTGCAAGTGGAATAGGTGGGTGGCCACTAATACCCACCTGGATCAACATGATGGTTCATTACTTGATGACGCTTATCGCGGAAGCCCCTATGAGATGAGGTGTCAATATTGTTGATCTTGCAAAGTTCGTCAATGATGGTCAAAGGTGGTTACGTTTTAAATGGAGGTCAAGTGATAACCTAAAGATGTGATGGTGAAAGAGCGGTGTTTGCGAGATTCCAGAGTGGATGTGAGCGATGATGAAGACCAGTCAGACAAAGATTATCTATGTCATTGTAATATGTGTTTTCAATGTTTTTCATGTAAGCATTAAGGGAGGGTATTGGAAGTAATGCTTCCATGTGTTGTCATTGTGAGTTCCCAAGCGTCAACCTAGATGTTGTTGTTTCCTATGTATGAGTTGTAGTCACAATCTAGATGTGTTAAAGCCTGTGATTAATGTCCTATATATTTGTAACTATTATGATCAATAAAGATATCACAATGAGTGATTTGTACTGTGTATAATCTCTCTATGCTCTCTTTCATTTTTCTAACATATATTGTTACATAAACATTGAAATATCTTATTTGTAATGAAGTATTTCCTTTGTACTGAGGTGTAATATTAATAACCAATAATAAAAGTGAGATTATTAATGTTTTATAATGTTTTTAATTAAAACTAACCAAATATATGTATTCATTTATGTTTTTTATTATTATTGTAGGCATTGTTTTTATTATTATTTAGAATATATTTATTTTTAATTTAATTTTAAAAAGGCACAACTTCATGTTGAAGACATATGGAATGACACATCACCCTCATATTGGATATAAAATGCATCTCTAAACTTAATCACAATTTCAAAATATTTATTACAATACCAACTTTATTAACCTATCAAATCACTAAATTTATAATAATTTTGAAACACTTCTTTTAATATTTTTAATAGGAAAATAAAGTTAAAATTCTTTCATCTCTTACTTTTCTTAAAATCAAATAAATTAATTTTAATTTTAACAAATATTATTAATCATCCATCATTTTATTTATGACACATTATTACTTTAATCTATCCTTACCATGGTAGAAAACACTTTCATTTTCATGAATATTAAACTTATATATTACGAAAACTTCAGTTTTTTAACAATAAATCTCTCCTTTATTTTATGCATTTAAAAATACTTTTTGTTTTAATTAAACATGGGTATGAAAATATAAATTTCCATAAAAATATATGAAATTAAAAATAAAAGAAAAATGCATAATAGTAAGAATTTTAAATGATAAAAATAGAATTTTTAAAACATAATTCAATTAAAAATATTTTAAGAAATTAAAGTTAAATAAAAAATATGCATTTCAAAACTACTTATTATTTATTAATTTTTTTTTTATATAAAATGAAAATGAAACCGGAAAGAATTCACTGTATTTTTTCTTTTTCTTTTCTTTAACTTTATTATTATATAAAAAGTAATTTAATTGCAAAAACATATTACTTCATCAATTTCTTTATATATTAAATAAAAGATATTAATTATAATAATATATCATATATTTTTTATTACATAATCAAATTAATTTTACAAATGTAATTATATAATTTTGATGAATGAAAAATAACACACATTAATATTCCATATTAATAGAAATAATTATTTTAGTTTCACATTCGATTTTTAAAATGTATGAGGAAGAGTTTTGATGCCTGGTCGATGAGAGCTCTGGGAATCCAGGGTCGATGATCGATCTGCCAGAAATCGCTAGGGTTTCGGGTGCTGGCATCCCAGAGGTTTCGCTCCAGGTGTACTGACGGTCAGGGTAAGCGCAGGAACCTCATACGGATTGGGTCGGTTTCGACGCAGAGGATACAGGACAGGGACGGTCAGATAGTCCGAGCAGCTCCTGACGGTCCACATGGAAGGTTCCCTGGGGAGGGGAGAGATCCCCTCCTTCAAAAATGTAGTGGCAGGGGAATCCAGCGGAGGGAACAGAGCAAATCCACAGAAGGACAAAGTAAAAGATATTCCAATTCTAGGTAATCAATGGCAAGCCAAAATAGGAAGATGTCTTCCAAGAGCCCAGAAACGACCCAGGTATGTGATCCCAAACAACTCACTAGAAGATTATCGAAGTTACATGAAGGACCATGCTTTAATCTGTAAATTTATAGGTTATTGGCCGACAGAAAGGGACCTAGTTAAGTGGATCAACCTGAGATGGAAACCCAAGGGTCATATAGATCTGAAACTGGGAGCCAAAGGTTTTTTTACTGTTATTTTCATGAACTTAGAGGACAAGGAACGAATCTTTGAAGAGGGACCATACTTCATGAATAATGCTGGACTATTCATGAGACACTGGGAGGAAAGGTACAACCCCGACGTCGAAAAGCTGCTTGCTGCTCCTGTCTGGGTTAGATTGTTTGGCTTACCTTCCGAGTTCTGGAAACCTGATATTGTAGAAGGGATTGGTAATTCCATAGGGGACTTTGTTAAAGTAGCTGAATCAACTAAACGGGGCAAATTTACATCGTACGCAAGGATATGCGTATATATGAATATAGCAGAACCCTTGCTGGAATTCGTGGAAGTTGAATATCATGATGAACTCTGGCAGCAACCGGTAGATTACGAGCACATTCCTTTTAGATGTCGGAAATGCCACGAGTATGGCCACCTGTTCAGAGAATGCCCTCAAAATAGAGAAGGCGAACACAAGAGAAGATCCATAGAAGATCAAGTGAAGGCAAAGGAAACAGAAACAGAAGAGAGAGGGTTTACGGAAGTCAACAGGAGACAAAAGACTAGAAATGAGAAACAAAAAGAACAAACAAAAGGGAAAAACATCTCTGTGGAAAATCCAAATCAGTACCAAGCCTTACAAGATGAGGAAGAGGAAACCGAGGAAGGTACACAGGAAGATCCAGTGGGGGAGACAGTCTCGATGGATACTACAACGGAAGATCTAGGCAAGCACAACAGCCAAACAAAAGAAAACGAAGTAGAAATGGGAGAGACCCAGGAGAAACCATATGAGCCCCCCAAAAAAGAGTTAGGCAAGCAGAAGGAGACTGGTACAGAAGAAGAACGGATAATGGAAAAGCTCTTGCAAGAATGGTGCCATCTAGATGAGAGATTCATACCAAAAATCCAAAAACAACAGTTTAAGGAAGCCTACCAAAAGTTTAAGGAAAAGAAAGGGGGAATGGTGGAGCCAGGACCGGAACCCTCAGAAACGTCAGGATCTCAGCCAATAGGAGTGGACAGACATGGCAAAGGAAGAAGAAAAAGAGGAAGGAAACCCATGTATGAGACCATCCAAACAGTTGGGGAAACTCTGGTAAACTCTGGAAAGGTAATACCTCTGTCAGAGGTATTCCACCCTCCTCCCAAAAAGTTATAAATGATCTTCACAAGCTGGAATATCAGGGGTCTTAATAGTAAAGGAAAGCAGAGGTACCTGAAGGAGAGGTTGAAGAAAGATAAGCTGAGTATAATGATAATTCAAGAAACTAAAATGAAACAACAATAGATACAGGCAATTTTGGATAAATCAAACTCAAAATTTGAAGTTATGGCCCAGGACGCGGAGGGGTCAGCAGGTGGCCTGGCGATACTTTGGAACCCAGAGGAGGTCACTTTTGAAAATTGGATCAGCTTACCCAGGATCCTATCTGGAGTATGCAGGATAGTGGGTACGAAAGAGAGAATATTCATATCTGGAGTATATGGGCCTCATCTCCCCAGGGATCGGGGAAATTTCTTAAAGAATATCCAAGTAGTAAGCAAACTAATCTCAGAAGATGTCTGGATAATAGGAGGTGATTTCAACCTAATCAGGGGTTTAGGCGAGAAACGCGGAGGAGTTCGGAGGCAGGATCCAAGCATGGATGAGTTCAGTGAACTCATAACCAACCTAAGACTAGTAGACATCCCAACCACAAACGGGGTGTTTACGTGGAATAATCGACGGGGCGGCAGAAATCAGATTGCGTCAAAGTTGGATAGATTCCTTCTATCAGAGCGGGTCCTAAACAAAGATGTCTTCATAGAGGCCAGAATCCTTCCAGGTATGGGCTCTGATCACTGGTCGATCTGTCTGGAAATTGACATAAAGAAAACCAACATTAAGAAACCTTTCCGCTTTGAATCCTTCTGGCTCAGAAACCCGGATTTCCTGAATAAACTAGAAGAATGGTGGAACAGAAGTCAAGTCAGAGGCCAGTGCAAAATGCATACATTCCAATTAAGGCTCAAAGAGCTGAAGCAGAAAATTAGAAAATGGAATAAGGAGGATTTTGGGAATATTTTTTAGGAAAAGAAAAAATTGGAAAGGGCTATGGAGGAAGTACAGCAAAAGAATATTTTGGAAGGAAGAAATGAGGAAAGATGCCAGGAGGAGAGCAGACTAATAAGCCAACTTGAGGAGAGGAGAAAGCAGGAGGAGATCTTATGGAAGCAGAAGTCTAGAGTAAACTGGCTACGGGAAGGAGAGAGGAACACTAGATTCTTCCATCAAGCAATGATCCAGCATAGGCAAAGAAGCCGGATCTTCTCAATCAAGAATGGAGCTGGGGAGAAAATCATATAACAGGAAGGAATAGAGCAAGTTCTAAGTAACTATCATAAGGAGATCCTCTCTGAACCCCAAGGTGACAGAGGGGTAGCAATAAATCAAATCTGTAAGGAAATTCCAAAATTGATCACAACAGAGCAAAACCGAGGACTCATGCGCGTCGTTACACTAGCTGAAGTCGAGGAGGTTGTTATGAATATGAAAAAAGGAAAAGCCCCGGGACCGGATGGATTCACGGCTGAATTTTATCAAGCAGGTTGGCATTTTATAGGTCAGGATATTATGGAGGTGGTGGAAGAGTCAAGGGTTCAGAACAGAATGTGGTCAGGTATGAATGCTACTTTCCTATCGTTAATTCCTAAATCAAATAACTCTGAGGAAGCTCAAGGTTTCCGGCCCATAGCTCTTTGTAATGTGATTTATAAAATAACTGCAACCTTGATAGCAAAAAGATTGAAACCTCTTCTTCCAAGCATTATCTCCCCTGAACAAACGGGTTTCGTGGAAGGAAGGCAAATTCTTGATGGTCTAGTGGTGGCCCAAGAAATGATACACTCTCTCAATCAACAGAAGAGGAAAGGAATGATGATCAAATTGGACCTCTCAAAGGCTTATGACCGGTTGAATTGGAAATATCTATGTGCAGTCCTGGAAGCTTATGGTTTTGCAAAACGCTGGATTGATTGGATATTCAGCATGATTTCCACCCCCTTTTTCTCAATCCTGGTCAATGGAAATCCAACGAAACCTTTTAATGCTTATAGGGGGATCAGGCAAGGCGACCCCTTATCACCCTTTCTCTTTATCCTAGCAGCAGATGGCCTAGGCCGAATCATCAAAAGAGAAACTAGGAGAAATAGACTCAGGGGTTTAAAGCTATGGGGAAATGACTTAACCATCACTCATCAACAATTTGTAGACGATATTATGCTCTTTGGAGAAGTTAGCCTCAGGGAGGTTAGAATAATCAAGGAAGTTTTGGAGACCTTCTCAGAAGCATCTGGCATGGAGATTAATAAGGAGAAATCGTGTACTTTCATCTTCAATACTCCGGAGGCAATAAAGTCCCACCTAACTAGAACCCTGGGATTTAAACAAGGAAATCTTCCCACTAAGTACCTTGGTAACCAACTGGATATTTACCCAACTCGTATGAGGAATTGGCAGGAAGTTATCGACAAAATTAAGAAAAGGCTTTCAAACTGGGCTTTACGATCCCTGAACATCGCCAACCGTTTAGTTCTTCTTAAGGCGGTTCTCCAAGCAATTCCTGTTTACTCTCTTTCGATCAGAGCAGCCTCGAAAGGAGTTTGTGCAAAAATGAGAGAGATTTTTGGAAAGTTTCTATGGGGTGGACCAACTCAACAGAGAAAATGGGCTCTCGTTTCGTGGACGCACCTGATCAAAAGGAAGGATGAAGGAGGCTTGGGACTGAGAGACCCTGAAATTCTAAATAAGGTCCTAGGGGCTAAGTTATGGTGGAGATGGCTGCAAGGAGGGTCTGATGTATGGAAGAAGATATGGAATTACAAATACAATATGCCGGAACAAATAGAGGAAAATTTGAAAATAGAGAACATACGCCAAGGTTCTTCCATTTGGAACTTGGCTAGCTAGAATAGAGATTTAATAAAGCAGTATGTCTTCTGGGAGATCAGGGGAGGATAAAAGGCTGCCTTCTGGGACGATGGATGGCAGCAAAAAAGAAAGATGAGAGATTTGCAAACCCTTCAAAACATTCAACAGAGTGCACTAAGACAAAGAATGCTCAAGGTAAAGGACTATTGGATGGAGGAAGAGGGTAGAGAAATATGGAGGAGATGGAAAAAACCAGGTGAGTGGACTGAAGACATAACCAGAGACATAGAGGAAGGATATATGCGTGAGATGGATCCCAGGAAGATCAGATATAGGATAGGTGAAGACATCCTAAGATGGGGCACAAAAACGAAAGGATCATTTACAGTAAAGGAAGCTTACTTCCTAAGTTCAAGACAAAATCAGGAAGCCGACAAACAAGATTGGAAGAAGCTCTGGGACGCCAAATGGTGGCCAAAAGTCACCATTTTTTCCTGGCTGGTTAGAAAAGGAAAGATATTAACATGGGATAAAATCATAAAGAGGGGCTTTCAGGGTCCATCAAGATGCAGCTTATGTAATGGAGAAGTAGAGAACCAAGAGCATCTTCTCAATAGGTGCCCCTTCGCAGACCTTATTTGGGAAAAGATAAGAGGGTTATTTGGTCAATCAAAGAGGGATCAGACTAGCATTAGCCTGACCATCAGCCAATGGGGAACAGGGCATTTCCAAAACAAAGTTATCAAAAGAATCTGGAGCTTGGCAGTGGGTTTTACAATCTGGTTCATCTGGAAGGAACGCAACAAAAGAATATTCAAGGGACAACAAAGCAGAACAGAACAGGTTTGGGAAGAGATAAGTAAAGCCATCAGAGAAACAGTGCTGTCAGAAAAATGGGACGAGGAGGATTGGAAGATGGACCCAGGGGAAAGGAAAATAGCCTCAAAGCTACATCTGGATTTCCACCTGATTTACCCTAGTAAAAAGCGCCAAAACAACCAGCAGGTCCGCAGCCCAAATTGGTTCCGGTATCCAGAAGCCCAAGCCATCAAATTAAAGTTCGATGGCGCCTCGAAGGGTAACCCAGGCCCGGCAGGCCTTGGCGGCATATTCAGAGATGGAGAAGGAAACACTAGGTGGGTCTTCGCTGAGTGGGTTGGCGAAATGACGAACAATGAAGCAGAACTATGGGCAGTACATGAAGGCCTAAGGATAGCTGCTCGAAATGGATATCGGTACCTGGAAATAGAGGGAGACTCGCAGATCACGATTGAGATGCTGCGAAAACTCAAGGATGGACAGGGATGGGACAAGGTCGCCAAAAGTTGGAGGACGGAAGCAATCATACAGGACATAGAGGAAACGCTAAACAGGATTGATTATAAAACTATAAATCACGTCCGTCGTGATGGAAATAAGGCAGCTGATTTCCTGGCAAATTGGGGAAGTAAGGAAGCTGGTAGCAAATTGGATACGAGCTGGCCTCCCCTAGAAAAGGATCTAAACTGGGCAGGGCTCAAAACTATCCTAATCCGTGATAATGAAGAGGCAACAAAGAGTCACTCTAAAGAAAGTTGATTGCCCGATCGGGCTGGCTGACCTGGCAGGGGTTAAAATGTCATCCCGGCGGCGCACGTTCGGAGGAGTTATGATGTTCGAACAAGGGAGGTTTAATGCAGGCAGGTGGAGCGGCTGGCAGGGAAATCAGCTCACGCAGGGGATCAGCAAGGCAGGTGGCGCGAGCGTTGGATGGTACGGCAAAACGGTGAACAGTCCGAAACATTATGGCATGAATCGGGAGAAAGGATCCAGGCTTAATCACAATTATAACACAACAAGGATGCGCATTGATAAAACCGAGAGTAGGGGAGGGAGATCAGCCTGAGAGTTCTGCTATTCCTCAGTTGGCAGGGACTGGGTGTGTTGTGGGTTTGGGTCTGGTCGAGGAATGCTCAATTCCTCCTCGACTGTTTGCCTCTTGGTGCGCTGGGGAAATAGGGTAGCTGCTGTTAGAGAGGTGCGTGGTGAGAGGAACGGAGGAGAAAGGATAATGGAAGGAGAAGGCAGCGCAAGCGGGAGGAAGGGACTGCGAAGCGGAGGACAGGAGGTTCAGCATAGAAGCCTGGAGGAACTGAAGGGTAAACGGAAGGTCGAAACAGAAGGAAATATGCATGTTCGTTTTGCGGATATACTTGAAGAGGATAATGAAGAACAACAAGATATCTAGGAGGAGGAAGTCTGGGGGAACCGGTGGCAACGCTTGCCAGGTGAGGACAGAAAAGAAGATGAGGCCGAGAGGACTTATGCTGGTGGCAGAAGCAGAAGAGATGTGAGGGGAAGAGGGAGAAGGGGACGTGGCCGAAGGGGCCGCGGAGGTCGTAAGCGAAGGGACGTGGCGGAGGGGAGAAGTCGGAGGGGCCGACAATGCAGTCCGGTACAGGTTCCGGAGGACGAGCCAGCGGAGGATGAAGACTCTAGGCGGACCAGGCAGACGATCAGTGACAGAATCCGCATGGCGGAGAGGTAGTACAGGGTAAAGTCGAACCCCAAAGTGAGGAAAATTATGGAGCATTGGGAGGAGGACGCCATTCAGGCGCAATCAGAAGAGGAAATGGAAGAATGGGCAGCTATTATGCCTGACCCTGGCCACACCAGGGGCAGAATGACCCTGTACAAGCAATCCCTTCATCTTTACTGGGTCATGAAGCGCCTTATGGCTAAAGCCGTCGAGCAGGTTGCCATGGAGATGGCAGAAATGGTTCAGGGCCTTCCCAATGTAAAAAAGGAGCTGAAGGATATTGTTATCACTATGCTCCTTCAGGAAAAAAGATTGGAGGACCTGCAGAACCAGCTCGTGGCAAGCGGAATTCTGGTTAAACAGGAGAAAGGCCAGCAAGGTGCCCCAGAACAATAGCACTTAAGGCTTGTTTCTTGGTTTATGGATTTTTTGTTTACCTGTTCTTGAATGGCATATAATCCATGTTTCGTCATTTTAAATAATTTCGAACTAAGTAGCCTTTAGTATGAGCGTAGTTATAGAAGTCGTTTCTGGTTAACTGGTTTTGATACAGTGATAAACTTTATTTTGTTTGGAATCTGCCACCTTTTGTAGTGAACTGGTGTCCTGGTTTCCCTTCGGGGCGGGATCAGTTTATGATGTAAACGCTGTACATATTTGTTTATAGTAATGGAAATACTCAGCTTACAAAAAAAAAAAAATTATTTTAGTTTCACATTTATTAACAAAAATAAGGCGAAGGTATGGAGCTCGTTTACACTTTTTGGTAAAGGGTTTCGGGTAAAGAAAAATAGCGTGTTCATGTATTTTTTGTGTTTGATGGAGCAATATTTTAGTTCTCGATCGAACTATTTGAGGGCTTAAATATTTTGCTCAATCGAGCAATAAAACAAGTTTCTGATTGAGTTCTTGTGTAACTCGAAGTTATCTAGAAACTTGATCAAGCTCGTACAAGGTTATCTAGCAACTTAATCGAGCTAAGAGCTCAATCGAGCATGATTTTCAAATTTCCCACCAATAGAACCTGGGTGCGGCATGTTTAGAAAGAGGCTCGATCGAACTCTTTTTTTAATAAAATTCCTAGTCGCGGTGTGCACAAGGCCATTTTTGCGCAGATTGTGGACTTTGCAGCTCGACTAAGGGTTTTAGGAGCTTGACTGAGGACATAGGAGCTCGACCCAACCATCCAGTCGCTCGACTGAGGTGCCAAAAGCTTAACCCAACGATCGAGGAGCCAAATGTTTGGAGGATTATGTAGGTTTTCTACCATTTTTTACTTATTCCGTTTTTTCTTGCAAATAAAAAATTAAATTAATTTTAAATGAAAACTTACTATACAACGACCACAAAAAATCACTAAGAAAACTATAAAAAACCATTGAAAACCACCAAAAAAATCCATAAAAAACTAATGAATTTTTTTTAAACTTAAAAGATGAAATTTGTTAAATTATTTATTTTTGTGGGATGTTAAAATAGTTGGAAATTTGTTGAATTTTTTTTGTGAATGTTTATAATTTTGAAATTAGTTTATCACATTGTTAAAAATAAATATTCTATTTAAAATTTTAATTTAATATTCTTTAAAATTTAATAATATAATTAATATTATATCATTTTATTTTTTTGTTTGTTAAGTTGTTTGAGTCTTGAGTTGATTGCAGGTTTAAGTTTTGGCTTGAGAAACTTTGCCAAGGGGCATCTAAGCCATCAAAATCACTTGGGGATGACAGTCGACTTGGGCCACACCAGACCTTAGCCACGGTGGCTTCATTGGAGAAGCAATACCATACCACATGGGTTCATATTTGGGGATATATATTGAACAAAAAAATGACATAATATTGCAAGTGTAGAAAATGGAGCTCAAAGTTAATGAAAAAATATAAAGGGGTATAAAAAATGTTAATGAAAAATGGATACCTACAGTATCTAGTGGAAGTAAGGGTTTCTAAATTAGGAAGATGTATTAGGTTCATATTGGTAGGGGGTTAACTAACGTGATTTTTAAGGGTAGTTTCCAATATGTAGTCAAATTAAGGGTATTGTTTAATATGCCATGAATGCACATAATAGGTTAGAGGTTCATTGACTGAAGCCCCTGTGACCTTAATGTGGCTGGATTTTTGGCCACGAAGTTTCGAACCGACGATCTTCACAGGTATGGAGCTCGTAATGGAGAAGACTCCTCGAGCTTCCAAAGATCCAGAAAATGATACTTAGTTGGGACAAAGATCAATGGAGGAGAATTAAATGATCTTGAGCTTCCAAAGATCCAAAACATAATAGGTAGTTGGAACACAGACTAAGATAAAGGTATGTTGAGAGAATACCAATAATTTTTGGAACAAAGGCCAATATAAAGGTAGGTTGAGACAATATCAATGATATAGAGTGACAAGAACAATAAATAGTAACAAGAGCTACAGGGTGACATGTCAAATACTTATTTGCGTACATGAATGGTGTAGACTTAGTTTATTTGGTTGAAATAACATGAGTGAACATGAAATTATTTTGAAATAAAAAGACTATTGAAACTTTATATTTTTAAAATTTCAATTATATTTTTATTTTAAAAATGTATATAACTTTAAAATAATTGATTTTAAAAAATAATACAAATATATCAAAATTTATGAAAAATACAGTAAAATGAATATAGGAAGAAGTTTTTGGAAGGAAATATTTCTTTAAATATTATTTGAGTAATTTTACAAATATTTTATTCATATTAAATTAAAAATATATAATAAAATAATAATAATTTATTTCATAATTTTTACTATATTCTTTTATTAATTTAAAAATAATATATAATATTTTATTATCTATTCTCTTATTATTTTTCGAAATTTTCTATTAAATTAATTTTATGTAAAATTATATATAATTAAAAAAAGCATTCATATATTCTTAAAATAAAATAAGTAAACTTGCACATCTTAGATAATGTAATTTATCAAGTTTGTTAGAAACTTACACCCAATCTTATTCAATGCAAAAAATAACCTATGTCAAAGAACAACATCACATTTACTTTGAGTAAGATGTTATCATTATAAATACATATCTTACTAAATTTACTAAATACTTTCACTAACTCTATTCACAAAAAATAATTTATACACAAAACATTATTAAAAACGTTTTCACTAAAATATTATCCTTAGAGATACATAATTTATCAAATTCACCCGAACTTAAACTTGTAAATAATCTTAATTAAAAAAATAACTTAATTATACGGATGGCAAAATTTATTTTCACAAACAAAATAAGGCATACAATGTAAATATAACCCCAAAAAATTCTATGAATTAATTTTGCTTTATAATACAATCATAACCTTGGAATTACAACTATCTAAATTGTTATTTTTAATAAATATTTGTGTTTTTAAAAAAATGTACCTTCTCTTAAACAGAAATATTATTAAATTAATAAAACTTATAAAATTCTGTTATTTATACATCTTTCTAGTAATGTGAAGCGGACAATATTGCTTTCTTTTTCAAAAAGATATATAAAGAAAATATTAGTCTTTAAATAAAAGTGTAAGTAAATATATTTATGATAAATTTAAAAATTATAAAAGAAAATATTAGTCTTTAAATAAAAGTGTAAGTAAATATATTATGATAAATTTAAAATATATAAATGTCAATGAGGTTAGACTATGGGTGTATTATAAAGAACAATTATATTTTAAAAATCAAGTATTGCAACCTCTCAAGTTTAGATGGGAAAATATAGAAATATTAACAATTATGATTTATCTTTCAATAATATATTGTACAAAACAAATATTGAAATATTTTATTTGTAATGAAATATTTTTTATTTACAAGATATATTTTTAATATTTTTAATTAAAATAACCAAATATTTATATTTATTTATATTTTTTATTACAATCACATTATTATTATTATTATTTATAATATATTTTTATTTTATTTTAAAAGGGCATAACTCAGACATATGGAATGACACATCACCTCATACTAGTTGAAGAATGGATCTCTATGCTCAATCACTATGTCAAATATTTGTTACAATACCAACCTTGTTATCTTATCAAATCACTAAATTTATGATGATTTTGAAATACTTCTCTTAATATTTTTAAATACAAAAATAAAATCTTAATTTTTTTTAATTATTTCTCACTTTTCTTAAAATCAAATAAATTAATTTTAATTTTAATAAATACTAGCAATTGCCCCTAAAGGTGCAAATGTACACCGAGGGAATGAAACATTTGGAAGATTATATTGCCATGAGTAGAGCTCGCCACTATTAAATGCATATACTTAAGGTATGCCAAAATCTTAAATGCAAGCATCATTAATAGTTTCTCTGAGTGTAGCTAAATTACTTCTTGATAAGAATACGTAGCTAAATTTATATATGTGTAAATACATGGATTTAAATATTTTTACTAATATTTTTTAAATCATTGTTTGATAAATTATATATAACAATGAATTTATAACAAGCCCAACAAGTATTATATAGATACAAATAGAAACCACTGTACAACATGATACACATTTATTTTTCTTCAATCCTTCCATCTTATTTTTCGACCAAGAATAACATGTCATAATGTCACATATGCATAAATTATAAACATCATACTCTAATATTTGTATATTCCCAACGTTTTCAACAAACAAATGAACGTTTTAATGTTAATCTCACCTTCTTTTCTTGTTGAACAAATCAAAAGCAAGTTAGTGAGGAGTAATTTTTTATTTATTTATTTATTTATTTATTTATTTTTTTGCGTAAATACTAATTCTATTAAGAAAGAGAAAAATATGTACATGGAGGTCGAGACCTCAGAGGGGGAAGAGGCCAGCCCTCAGCGAGAGATTCTGAGACATACATATCCTAATATCTACCCTTTCAGGATTAAATACTTCAAAAACTTGATTTGTTAGACACTGACCCACTAAAAAATCATTCTGTTCTGAGTCTAACACATCATAACTATCGCCTGCAGAGGCTTTACTGAGAAGCATGTTGTCATACCCGTCACGGACAAAAAGAGGCAAAACAGAATTCGCCAAACCCAAAGTTGTTGCTACATATCAAGAACAGGTTGGCTTGCCCGAGACCAAACAAGAACTGAGACTAGACCCAAAAATAGAGCGAAGGAAAGAGTGCCACCCGTCGGTAATGAACCAGCATCAATCGGCATGCTGCGGAGAGTCGGGCACATCCTTTCCACCTGGCTAGACGAGGCAACCTAGGTGACGAATCCATTATCTTCATTTCCTTCGAAACCAGCTTCTGGAGGAGTTACCAGGTTGAGGACGCTGCCTACATGATGAACCGATCCACAAGCAAGGATCTCGTGCTGAGTTGAATCAGCCGAATGCGGAGGCGCTTCAAGAATAGGGCTATCTTCCTGCATATTATCTGCATTAAACACAACCCCAACCATCTCCCCCTGAAGGACACTGTCTTCCTGAGATTGAGAGGTGGTGGTGTGGGCTGAGCTGTTGGGATCGTCCTCTTCCTCAACAAGAATAACCGTGATACTGGCAGACAAAACTGGCCTGTTGAGCCTGCTATGGAAGGTGAAGCGGGTAATTTGACATGAATTGTGCGGGAGAGGCCCAGCATGGCCAGAGGGCGGTGAGGACGGGGAGGCCGAAGCAATGGGGATTACATTCTGAGGAGTAGAACGAGAGGCTCTGCCTCTATTACCGGTATTACCTCCTCGGCGAGAGACTCCTCTATGGCGAGGCATCCTCGAATTGACAGAACAACTAAGAAAGGGAAGATGGCAGAGCTGACAGGAGAGGGATTGAGCATAGAGGAACCCGGCAATACAGAAAACCTAGGCGTGCTTCCAGACTATCTGAGCGAGGCAGGGGTGCGGGAAGAGAATCGGGTGGAGGTGAAAAGAACCAGGAGCAATGGCGTGAACCAAATACCGAGCCATACATAAAACCTTGAGCATGAACTCTCGAACCAGGTACACATTAATGATGATCTGTGCGACCATCGTTCCGTCCAGCATCCAAATAAATTCGCATGCCATTGAGATCTACAGTCTCCGTCCGCCAGCTAGGTGCAGGGCCAGCTTCTTGCATTGAGGGAGCCCTCATAAATGCAACACATTAACACCCACATCTGGGTAGGTTATTGAGGACTATTACCTCCAATGGATTTAGAATTTGAAGAAGCTTCCCTCCCACCACAAAGAAGCCTTGCAATCCGATGACATGATTCGTGTGGAGGCTCAAGTCGAAGCACTACATCACCATTTCAAATCCCACTACGACGCCCTTGGCCTCGTAACAAGGCAAGCCATGCTACAAGTACTGACGCTTGCGTGGAGAACAATGGTTCATCTTCTTTCGATCATTATTTGAATGTGTATAATGGTCTGTCAATGTAGGATTCTGTTTTTCATGTCTCTTGGCAGTCTCCCAGTCTTTATACCCACATCTATAACCTCTGTGGAATTCCCTCCTTTATCCCAACTTTTCATGATTCTACCTTCACTTTTGGGTTTCAATAACAATCCACCTCTACATAATTCCTCTATGTTTACGTCGTAAGACATTCCCCTCTGAAATCAACTCCCCTTTGTCTTACTCTGTCTTACTGTGATTTGTCTAATCTGATGTTAGATGATTCAACTGTTTTCCATTGTTAATAAAAAATATCGTTATAACTAAAAAAGGCATCGTTATAACTAAACAAACATCGTTATATCTAAAAAAATAACAGTTGAAACTTAATCTTTTTCTTGAAGTAGAGAACCCTCGATTGAGAGAAGGTAGACGACCATGGCTTGCCTTGTAGAATATTGTTGTCCTCTCTATCTTATCCATGAGAATCCCAGGAAATGCAGAAACCCTCCTCTCTCTGTTCTGTCCATGTCTAGCAAGTTTCCTGCTTGTCCCTGCTAGAGAGGGTTTCTTGCTTGTCCCTGCCAAACAGGGTTTCCTGTCTAGGAAATGTCTCATTCGACACCTCCACCATGGTATTCCATTTGTTAAGGTGAAATTTTCCTGCCCTCATCTCATCTCGGTTCCCCATTTTCCATTTTCGCATACAAAACATAACACTTAGTTCCATATTTGGTTATGATGCAACGAGTTTCTTTTTTGTGGCAAGATCCTTGGAGCTTTGCAATTATCGACCTACGATTTATTTGACAATCATCGACCTGGAGGACAACCCTTGATACAGTTGAATGATGGTAATGGCATAATGGTAAAAGAAATCGTAAGCTCTCAACATTAGTAACCGATCACGAAATGGTGAATTTATGAACTTTATTTCGCTAAATTAGCCTAATTTTTTTCTTTAAATATGTTCTTGCTAGAATAAAATGCATGCACAAAAAGTAATTTTTTTTGTATAATTTTTTTCATGTGGAAATGAAATGGATGCGTGAATGAGAATTTTAATAAATCTGTCCTTGCGGTAATAAAATGAGTGCATGAAAGGAGATTATTTCCAACCCAATTCTTTTCTAATTAAGTGGGTTTTTCCATTTTTAAGAGAATAACACTCTACATGCAACATATAAGGAGCTTAATATTAATTTCCATACAAATAAGACTAGATATGAAACAATTTCATGCAGAAGGAATCAATTGTATTAATTAAATTACAAATCCTATTAACAGAACCCAATGAACATCATAGTAGAACTTATAACAAAAAAAGGAATAATCTTTGAAAGGAACACTATGTTGCAACACATTCAACTCACGGTATAACAGGGACTTTATCATAACAATAAAACAATATAACAATTAACCTTGAAAGGGTAGAGCTAGTCTCAGTACCAATATAGATAATTTAACAAACTCTGTTCTCATAAATAGGAAATAAATTGTTCTCTTGTCTGTGGACAGAGTCAATTATACAAGAAAACTATAATAGTCATGGGTGTAGCTATAGCTACATCGTGAGGTCAAAGCCAAACTATGAAACCCTTGTTACACAAAGAACAATCCAAGAATAAGTAAGTAGTCGCTCGACAGCTATTTGAGGATGCCAGAGTAAATACCTGGAAGAAGAGGCAAACACTATTAAGCAACAGAGCCTTAACCAAACCCCTTTTCCTCATTGTTGTAGCCAAGGGAAAGAGAGGTACCTATTACAAAAATAGTGATAGTCAAAATAGTTTTAATAGAGAGGAACAAAACTAACGCTGGAATATAGGGTAAGATGCTACATGAGTATAGCTGTGATTTTACCACCATATGGTTGCAAGTTGGCACTTTACCTGCAAACAGACAAGAAAATGCTCAAAAAATCCAAGCCTGTAGGAGCTGGAAATGTCCCTCGCATCAAACCCTCGTTTTATCTGGGTGCACGTACTATTGAAGGCAGCCATCCGATGGTGTGGCCCTCCGATGACAGGTGGGAGCATCTGTGCAGAGAAGGTCGAGTTAGAAGTTAAACAGAAAAACGCCAACCCAAAACTGAGAGCAAGTAAGTCGGGTATGGTAAGAGGAGAACCACGCATACCTTGGTTCTGCGCGCTGGAAGTCAGTTCTAGGGTTTTGGTGGGAAAAACATCGATTTGAACCTAAGTGAGAACTAGTGGTTCCTTTATCATGACTTCGACAGAGAGCAGCAACGAGCTATGAACAGTTGGAGAGAATGGAGCTCCAGACAGAGGGTTAGGGTAGGCAGTTACCATGAAAAGAGGGGAAAGGTTTTCCATCATCAGATGAGCATCATCACTCCAGACCGTCGATGTAGTGCCACATGAGTATACCTGTGATTTTACGCCATATGGCCACGAGTTGGCACTTTATTTGCAAAAAGACAAGAAAATGCTCAAAAAAACCAAGGCAGTAGGAGCAAGAAATGCCCCTCACATCAAACCCTCGTTTTATTTGGGTTTACGTACTGCTAAAGGTAGCTATCCGAGGGTGCGGCCCTCTGGTGACAGATGAGAGCACCTCTGCAGAGAAGATCGAGTTAGAAGTTAAACAGAAAAACCCCAACCAAAATTGAGAGCGAGTAAGTTGGGTAAGGTCAAGAGGAGAAACACGCATACCTTGGTTCTGCGCGCTGGAAGTCAATTCCCGGGTTCTGATGGGAAAAACCTTGATCTGAACCCAAGCGATAACCAGTGGTTCCTTTGTCATGACTTCGGCAGAGAGCAGCAACGAGCTCTGAACATTTGGAGAGAATGGATTTCTAGACGGAGGGTTAGGGTAGGCAGTTACCATGAAAAGAGGGAAAAGGTTTTCCATCGCCAGATGAGCATCATTGCTCCAGACTGTCGATGCAGTGCCAATCCCGAGATCAATGCAAAGTGTCTGACGGTAGAAACAAACCTAGAAGCCTCCATTGATAGGTGTTATATACAGAAGGTTAATGGCTACGACAAATCATATATGTGCTAAACATTGTAACTCGTATGGTATAAATGAAAATAATTCTTCGTGCATGACTTAACAAGTTCGCACTACACACGGCATACCTGCTGAATAAAGGTTTGTATATTAACTTGGATTGAAGGGATAATAAAGATCAATTAACTATATCATGAATATGATGAAACCCAGTAGTAGAAGCTAATCGTTCATGCTAGTAAGTTATTATTAAACATCCATATGCATTATTAATGATTAAATTTCACTCATCAGTTTGTTGAACATATATTGTATCATAATAATGTATACATTAAAATTGGAAACCTCCATCCTTAGTATTTTCTCATTTTAAATATTTTAAGTAGTCTATAAATTCGTGTATAAATATCATCCAGTGGGTCGCTATAGTAAAAAACAAACATCTTCAGTTAGACTTCAAGATGGAATTATATATTTCCTATGTTGAAATTGGAAACCTCCATCTAACTTCATGATGGAATTATATATTTGCTATGTTGAAATTGGAAACATCCATCCCTCTAATGTGAAGGAAGAAAATTCTAAATCTATCTATATTTTCTTCTGCAATGGGAAACATTAGCTATTCCATTTTCTATAGCTTCTTACATGTTTTACCATAAAATTAATAATATTTTTCATTAGGTCCAAAATAATATTTTAAATACATAAATAATTATAATCATTTTTTTTTAAATCATCTATTTTAAAAATAATAATAAATGATTGGAAATACAATATATCTTGGAAAGTACTATAACCACTCTTTCCTCATTTCACAACGCACAACTTTACAGACTTCTTAGTAATATTGTCATTCTATTAATGTATTTTAATAGTATTTATTATTTTTGTTTGAGTCAAATCCTGTTACTTAAAACCCATAGCTTTCTACATATATCGTGGTTGAGTCCCTAGCGCCCGATTAAGTGGTAGATATAAACAACGTAGCAATGAAGTTCTAAGTGGAAATCTATAATCTTTACCGCAGCTACAGTTATAAGACCAACGGTGAAGACACATAATTACTCAGTGGTAAAGGCAAAGGCTCGATAGAGGCATATATTCTTCGATACCAATATGAATGATATTGCGAATTTGAAATAATGACACATATTGATGGTTGGATTGGAATTTCAACAATATTGTTATTCTACAATTACTATTATTTTGCAATTTCTAATTTATTTTATGGTTTTTAAAACATATTTTTAAATGTGAAATTTTTTATAATATTTGAAAATTTGTTAAAACATTACCTATATTAAAGATCAATAATAAATAAACTAATATTCAAAAGTATTTAAAAATCTAAAGTAACCACTTTTGCTTCCTCTCACAATATTTACAGGCTTTGAGTAGTATTGTAATTTTATGAACATTTATTATTATTATTATTTTAAATATTATTAACTAGAACTCAAGAATTAAATAAATTTAAGTAATTTTTATCTAACTGATAATTGGTGTATTTTGAGGGTATTTATTGGTACAAAATCCATAATTAATCCCATCTACTTCAACCACCAAAAAAAATTAAATAAAATAAATAAAAGACTATTTAAATTCATTTCCCTCATTATGTATGGAAGGTCTAGATTAATTTTGTACCCAGTAATGTTGTAATTTTATAAATTATGCTTAATTAACATTTATCATAAAGCATTAAAAATAAACTCATGAAGTTTCGAATAAAGATTTTTTTGAATAAAGAGTGATTGTATACATTGTTAAGGAACTTTGAGATGGTAAAATTATTATTTCAAAAGGCTTAACTCATTCTACTTGGTGTCTCAACATTGTCCCTTTCCCACATATATACGTGAAAGGTATAAATAGTGAAGTGTTAGTTAATAAGTTTTTAAATACAATATTTAAAAGCTAAAAAATCTAGATCAACTTTGTACCTACTACATTTAATAATGTTGCAATTTTATAAATTATACAATCAACATTTATGATAAAGCAAATAAATAAACAAGTTTTGAATAAAGAGTAATGTTGCAATTTTATAAATTGTACCAACAACATTTATGATAAATTAATTAAATAAACTTGTTTTGAATGAAGAGTAATTATTATTTCAAAAGACATAAATCTAGGATTCTCCTAGGTTTGGATAGTGTTTTGGCAATGAAACACTCTACAAAGAATTTGTTAAAATGCTTTTATTATAACAATGGTCATAGTTCGGTTTGGGAAGAGTTGAGCGGAGCGGCGAACTGCTAGGGTTTACAGATGTGCAGCTGACGGAACGGGCCAACGACGAATGAGGGAGGATCTGCTGCAGCGGTCAGGTCGGGGCGGAGTGTAGGACAGCGGGGCTTCAGTTTGTCAGGTAAGCAGCTGTTTTCCTAGTTTTGTCAGGAGCATATTCTAAGGGACAAGAGCTGAGAGGGAATGGAAAACCCTACGGGGAGGGGAGAGATCCCCTCCTTCAAGAATGTAGTAACGGGGGAGAATAGTGCGAGTGGAATACAACAGAATCAGCAGGAAAACTATGCCCCAGTCATGGGCAATCTGTGGCAGAAAAGGATGAAAGGAAAATGCCTACCACGAGCTCAAAAACGGCCAAGATATGTTATCCCCAATAACAAACTGGAGGAATATAACAGCTACATGAAATATCATGCCCTGATCTAAAAATTCATAGGATATTGGCCTCCGGAGAAAGAGCTATACAGATGGATTGAACAAAGGTGGAAACCGAAGGGTCACATAGACCTGAAGCTGGGAGCTCAAGGGTTTTTCACAGCCATTTTCACGAATCTGGAAGATAGAAACAGGGTCTTTGAAGAAGGACCGTATTTCATGAATAATGCAGGCTTATTCATGAAATACTGGGAGGAGAGATATAACCCAGAAAAAGAAAAGCTGCTAGAAGCCCCAATCTAGGTCAGGCTGTTTGGACTCCCTGATGAATTCTGGGATCCTGAAATTTTGGAAGGGATAGGGAAATCAATTGGAAGCTTTGTTAAAGCTGCAGAAGCTACCCGATGAGGTAAATATAACTCATATGCAAGGATCTGTGTATACATGAATCTAGCCGAACCCCTCCCAGATCATGTTGAGGTAGAGTATCATGACGAAGTGTGGCAACAACCAGTAGATTATGAACACATCCCTTTTAGATGCCGCAAATGTCATGAATATGGTCATCTGTATAGACAATGCCCATTAAACAAGGAGGATGAATTGAAAAGAAATCAGGAGGAACATCAGAAAAATACAGGAAAACTGGAGGAGACTGATAAAGGTTTTCAACAGGTCACAAGAAGAAAGAGACAAAGTCAGGAAAAAACTAAATCCCAACCTCAAGGAAAATCTGGTATTACAATAAGCCAAAATAAGTTTCAGGCTCTGCAGAATGAAAATGAAGAGTATGAAGTTAATCTGGAAGATGATGAAGACCCTGGGAATTCCCCAATGGATATTACAGGCGAAAGAAAAGGGAAGGAAGTAAAGCTAGGACGAAGTTCTGAAGAACAGCCGGAAGGAAAGGTGGAGGATTCGGTAATACAATCCCCGATGGAGGTGGAAAATCAAGTTGAAGGTGAGATTGAGGAAGAAATAATCATGAAACAGTTAATCCAAGAATGGAAATATCTAGATAGCAGATTCATACCTGAGAAATAGAAACAACTGTACAAGGAAGTATTTCAGAAATATAAGGAAAAAAAAGGACAGAGCGTAGACAAGCAGATAATGATAGGACCTGACCAAGGGATTGGACAGACGGGAATGGATGGCTCTGGCAAAAGCAGTAGGAAACGAGGCCGGAAGCCGATGAATGAAACTATCCAGACTGTGGGAGAAACCTTGATAAACGCAGGCAAAGTGATACCTCTGTAAGAGGTATTATTCCCCTCCTTCCAAAAGTTTTAAATGATTGTGATCAGTTGGAATATAAGAGGCCTGAATAGCAAGGGTAAACAGAGGTATTTGAAAGAAAAATTGAAAAAATAAAAGCCTAGTGTTATGATTCTACAGGAGACAAAAGTTTCGGTTCAACATATTGAAGAATTCATGGACAAGAATAAAATGCATTATGAAGTTATGGGACAAGATGCCAATGGGTCTGCAGGGGGTATTGCAGTTTTGTGGAACCCGAATGATATCATTTTAGATAGCTGGACTAGTATGAGCAGAATCCTTACTGGCCTTCGTAGAATAGTAGGAACTAAAGAGCAGGTTGTCATTTCAGGGGTGTATGGACCTCCTTCTCCAGGTGAAAAAGAAAACTTCCTAAATAGTATGAAAATCATTCGTAGGTTATATCCAGAAGTTGACTGGATAATTGGTGGTGATTTTAACCTAATCAGATCTTTAGAAGAAAAGAAGGGACGGATAAGGAAAATGGATCACTTTATGGATAAGTTCAATGATCTGATAGATAACCTCAGGCTCGTAGACATCCAGACTATAAACAGGATTTGCACCTGGAATAACAGGAGGGGGGTAAAAATCAAATTGCCTCCAGGCTTGATCGATTCCTTGTTTCTGAAAGTATCATGAACAAGGATATTTTTATAGAAGCAAAGATAATGCCTTCCCTGGGGTCTGACCATTGGCCAATCAGACTTGAGGTGGACATCAAAGTGGACCAAGGAAAAATACCTTTTCGTTTTGAATCCTTCTGGCTAAGAGACCCTGAATTTATCAAAAAAGTTGAAGAATGGTGGAGTCAAAGCACGATTCAGGGCAAAGGAAAAATGCGTATGTTTCAATTAAAACTTAAAGAGCTAAAAGAGAAAATTAAAAACTGGAACAAGAAGGAGTTCGGCAATATTATGGAAGACAAACAAAATTTGGAAAAAGAAATGGAAACTCTCCAGCAGAACATGATTTTGGAAGGCAGAACAGAGGAAAGCATCAGTAAGGAAGGGACAATTCTTGGTAAACTTGAAGAAAGAAGGAAGCAAGACGAAATTCTTTGGCGAAAAAAATCGAGAATAAAATGGTTAAGGGAGGGGGAAGAAATACTAAGTTCTTTCATCAAGCTATGATCAAACATAGACAGAGAAACAAGATTCTATCTATCAAAGATAAGAATGGGAACAGAGTGGTTGAGCAAGCTGAAATTGAACAGGTCCTTATTGATCATCATAAGGAGATATTAAGGGAACCCCAAGCTGATAGAATACATGCAATCCAGGAAATTTGCTCTGCCATTCCTCGTTTGGTCACTGAAGACCAAAATAAAGCGTTGATGAGAGCGGCCACTTTAGAGGAGATAGAGGAAACTGTGAAAGCAATGAAGAAAGGAACTGCTCCAGGCCCAGATGGCTTCACTGTTGACTTCTTCCAGGCAGGATGGCACTTCTTGGGAAAAGAGATTCTGGAGCTGGTAGAAGAATCTAGGATGAATCAGAAGGTATGGCCTGCCCTTAACTCCACTTTCTATGCTCTAATCCCTAAAGGTGATAATCTGGAAGATGCTAATGGTTTTAGACCCATAGCATTGTGTAATGTTATTTATAAGATTATAACATCTATGATGGCCAAGAGATTAAAACCCCTGCTGGATAAGTTAATTTCTGTTGAACAAACGGGTTTCGTTGAAGGAAGGCAGATCCTTGATGGCCTGGTGGTAACTCAAGAAGTTATTCACTCCTTAAAAATCAAGAAACAGAAGGGTATGATGATTAAATTAGACCTGTCGAAGGCGTATGATCGATTAAGCTGGACCTATTTGGGAAAAGTCCTGGAGAGTTTCAGTTTTTGTAGGAGGTGGATTGACTGGATTCATAGTTTGATCTCCTCCCCAAGCTTCTCTATCCTGGTGAATGGGATTCCCTCGAAAACATTCTCTGCCTCTAGAGGTCTTCGTCAGGGAGATCCTTTATCTCCCTTTCTATTCATTTTAGCTGCTGAAGGGTTGGGTCGGTTCATCAAGAAAGAAAGAGAAGCAAACAAAATAAAAGGTCTTAAGCTCTGGGGAAATAATCTGTGTTTAACTCATCAGCAATTTGTTGATGATATCATGTTGTTTGGAGAGCCAACAGTCAAAGAGGTAAAACACCTCAGAAAAATCCTGGATCTTTTTGCAGAGGCTTCAGGTCTGGAAATTAATAGGGACAAATCTTGTGTCTTCATATTTAACGCTGTGGACCAGGTCAAAGCTCATCTCATAAGACTCTTGGGTTTCAGGAGGGGGGAATTTCCTACTAAATACATGGGCAACATTTTGGACTTTACCTCCACAAAGATGAAAAATTGGCAAGGAATTATAGATAAGCTAAGCAATAAGGTGGCAAATTGGACCTTCAGAACTTTAAATATAGCAGGCCGAATAGTTTTGGCAAAATTTGTCCTTCAAGCTATCCATGTCTACCCTTTATCAATTATGGCAGCCCCCATAGATATTTGTGCAAGGATAAGAGAGATCATTAGAAATTTTATATGGAGAGGGGCGAATCAGAAGAAAAAATGGGCCTTAGCTTCCTTGTGCCAGTTAACTGAAAGAAAGGAGAAAGGAGGTCTGGGGTTGAGGGACCCTGAGACTCTCAATAAGGTGTTGGGAGAAAAACTTTGGCGGAGATGGCTTAGGGGGGGAAATGATCTGTGGAAAATTATATGGAAAGAAAACTACAATATGCCTGAGTCTGCAGTAGAAATCTTAAAGCGAAAGGATACTCCCAGAGGGTCTTCGGTCTGGGACCTAGCTCGTCTTAACAGGGATCTAGTGGAAAAGCATTCCTTCTGGGAGATTCGAGGTGGCAAGGAAGCTAACTTATGGGAGGATAAATGGCATCAGAAGGAAAGACTAAGCTCAATTCAGGGTCTCCAACAGGTCCGCGACAGAATTGGAAGAGATAGGTCTCTCGTCAGGGACTATTGGAAAGTTAATAACCCAGAAGAAAGTTGGAGAACATGGGTGGATCTGACGGAGTGGGACAGAGAGTTCAGCTTGGACCACAAAGCAGTCTTCAGGAAGGAGGTTGAGTTAAGAAAGATTAAAGCCCGCAATGGCGGGGATATTCTCCGTTGGGGGAATTCTATGAAAGGCTCGTTCACTACTAAGGAGGCCTATTTCCTAACCTCAGTGCAATTTGGAAACGAAGAGAACCCTGACTGGAGAATAGTTTGGGAAAGGAATTGGTGGCCGAAAGTCTCCATATTTATCTGGCTGGCATCAAAAAACAAAATCCTCACCTGGGATCGGATTCAAAAGAAAGGTTTTATTGGCCCATCGAGATGTTGTCTGTGTAATTCGGAGGGGGAAACCAGAAATCATCTGCTAATAAATTGTCCCTTTGCTAAGACCCTGTGGATAAACACCAAAAGATCTTTTGGTAAACTTGAAAATGCCCCCCATGAATTCAATGACGTGGTTTTCCAATGGAATAAGGAAGTCTTTCAATGTAAAGTAGTCAGGAGAGCTTGGGACCTCATCTCCGGATTTATCCTCTGGATGATCTGGAAGGAGAGGAATCGCAGGATATTCCAGAACTCAGCGATGGAGCCGGAAGTCATTTGGGGAAAAGCAATTAAGCTTCTGCGAGAAACAATCTTGGTGGATAAATGGGTTGGGGAAGATTGGAAGGCCAACCCGATGGAGGAAGAAATCCTGAACAGATTAAATTTAAAATTTGAAATGGTTTTTCATAAACAGAACCCCAACCATGAGATGCGGTCCAAAAGCCCGGAGAAATTCTGCTACCCCAAAGAAAATTTCATCAAATTGAATTTCGATGGGGCCTCTAAGGGGAACCCAGGCGAAGCTGGATTTGGTGGTATTTTTAGGGACAATAGTAATCAGGTAAGATGGATTTTTGCTGAGTGGGGGGGGGGGAATGACAAATAATGAGGCAGAGTTCTGGGCTCTGCATCAAGGCTTACGAATTGCGTTCAGAAATGGATACTCCAACCTCGAAATCACAGGGGACTCCCAGATCGCGGTGGAGATGCTGAAAAAGCTCTGCAATGGCCGGAATTGGGAAAAAGTCACGAGTAGTTGGCGAACTGTCGGAATAGTCCAGGAAATTGCAGAGCTCCTGCATCGCATTGAGTATAAGGTAATAAACCATGTGAGGCGGAAAGGGAACCAGGCGGCTGACTTCCTGGCGAACTGGGGATGCAGAGGCCGCGGCAGCTCGGTGGATGTCCAATGGAGAGCGGTTTGCGGGCATCAGAAATGGTCGGACCTGGCAAACATCATCAAGGCGGATCATGACCAAGCCACCGGTAGAGAGGTGGAGAGCGATGAGCTGGAGCGCCAGAGGGTAGTGGAGAGTCCAGCCCACATTGGCTCATTATGATTAAGATCCCCATGCGAATGTGGAGAGTCCAGCCCACATTGGCTCATTATGATTAAGATCCCCATGCGAATGGTTCCACTCGTGCGGAGCTCTGGGGAAGGACGGAATTTAGGACAAGCGGTTAAGGAGCGTCAGAGAGGCCTGGGAGAAGAGATCGGTGATCGACATCGGAGATCACATCGAGAAGGTACGCAATCTGAGGGGAATTCTTCGCCTTACATCAACCCAATGGCAGATTCAAAATGGCGTGGAAATGGCGAGTACATGTCAGAGGCTGTAAATAGTAATAAATCAAACAGGATGGTTGATAGGAATTGCCATGCTTGCGGGAAGAGATGGCAAGATTCGGACAGACAGATGGATAGTAGGAGCGGGCTCCAGGATTCTATAAAAACCTGCATGCAAAGCACCCACCCTCAGAGTATTGCAACTAGCTTCAGCAGCGCGAAAGACGTCACTGGTTGTCTGAGGGCCTCCCGCATTACTTTTAGTTGGCATTCGGTGAACGAAGTTATGGAAACATGAAAGAAGGCTCGACTGGTAGAGGAAATGGAAGCTGCGCGGACCAAGGTGGCTGATAGGAAAGGAAAAGGGGTTGCGAAAGAAGAGGTCCTGGACGAGGTCTTTGAGATCCCAGATACTTCAGATGAGGGCGGGAGCAGTGACCCGAGTATGAATGCTGAAGAGTGGGAACGGTATGCCCTGGGTGTTAGCCAGCAGAGCCAGCGCGGCAAACGAGTTCCTTCATGCGGGCGTCGGAGGAGGATCCGCCAAGGTGTCGGCGAGACTGCTCCTAGCGGTGGTCAGAACAGCGCGGCCAGTAAAGCCCGGGGCAGTAAGAAAGAGATCCCTGAGCCGAGCCGTCGTCCTGGCAGGAAGGCCAGACAAACCTTCGAGCATAAAATTCAGAGGGCAGAACGTGCTTACGTTCAGAACACCAACCCGAAAATCAGGCGCATCATCCAGAATATGGAAGAAGAAGCAATTCAGGCTCAATCGGAGTCGGAAATGGAGGATTGGGAGCTACTCGTCCATGACCCTTGTAATACAAGAGGAAGGATGTCTCTTTTCAAACAATCCCTTCATATTTATTGGGTAATGAAACGGTTGTTGGCCAAAGCTTTGGAGCAGGTGGCCTCTGAAATGGCTGAGATGGCTCAGGGTGTTCCTAACTTGAGGCGTGAACTCCGCATCCTGCAAATCTCCATGGAGATGCAAGGGAAGCAGCTTGAAGAGATTCAATAATTGCTCAAGACCAGCCAACAGAGGAACTTCAAGGAGGACTCTCCAATCTTTGCTAATGCAGTTGAGTAGTCTTAGTTCTTGTCTACCTTCTGATGATTTTGCAGTACTTAGATAATTTAGTCAGCTTCCCTCTTTTTGTAATGGACAGTCTATATATGCACATCAGTATTATTAGACCAGGGAAGGACTGTAATGTCTATTTAGCCAGGAAAAAGAGACTGCGGGACTTCTTTTTATGGTATGGTGTTAAAAAATTTAGGTGGACACCCTACTCGATTTCCCCTGGTGGGCGGGTAGCTGGCCCACTAATTTTGATGTAATCTTCTGATATGTTAATAGAATATGAGAAGCACCACCTTTGCCTACAAAAAAAAAAAAAACAATGGTCATAGTTCAATTTATAATTTTATTTTTTTAGGCGGGGATGATAGTTAGATTACACTCAGGAACATAAAGTGCCTCTTTAAAATTTCTGAAAAAACATTAAGCTTCTGAAATAAAATGGTGTTCTGAGAAGGAAAAATAAAAATTTTAGGAGGTTAAACCGAACATTAACCTAGAGAAGGTTCCAGGCAGATTTGGGCCATGAACTAATATGCAAGTGATACTCTTTTGCATTTCGATATCCTTGTTGATTTCGCAAATTATGTTAACATTGGATTGTCTTTAAGATGTCATGTTAAAACCCTCTTTCACATTGCTTTACAACTACGAGATTCTGCCTATGGACATCGGGGCTTTTCCTGTAGTCAATGCGTACTCCAACTTTCTTGAGGTAGATTTACACGAGGCAGTGGAAAATTGCCCGGATTTTATGGGTGGTTCCATAACAGAGACGACCATACTTCCTTCTCTTATAAAGGACTAAGCTGAGTAAGGTCCTTCGCTAGGCTTGAACCTCCAAGTATAGTAAATGTTCCTACCTTACGAAGAAGTCATTGGACGAGAAGACACCCTATGTAGATAGTGCAACCAAAGCTGTGTGGAGAGACAAAATATCAGCTTTCTGGCTCAACAAAAGGTTTGGAAAGGAGCAAAGCCGTTTTAAATCGATCTTCAAATAGATGATTAGTGGCTGCCAGAAGTTGACAGATAGTTGACATGCTGACAACCAGTTACTCTACACCATTAATGAGATGAGAGGAAAGTTACATGACACCATTAATGAGATGAGAGGAAAATAAACTGAAGGTTGCTAGTTACACACTACCAGTGAGCTGATAAAAATAAACTGAAAGTTTTTTATGCACGAGGAGATAACATTTTATGTCATGGATTTATGCTAGTTACAAATCTAGCATTAATGGATCTCAATGCTCTCCATTGTATATTTATTATAAAGTTTTATCAGCTTATGTGATATGAGCTGGCAGTAAGACCTCAATGTACTAAACCAATGAAATGTGCAATAATAAGAAATTAAATGACTTTTAAAAATCATAATATTTTAAAGTTTGGTTAAATGCATCCTCTACAAGTAAGTCAAAATAAATTAATGTCAGTTAAAGCGATATCGACCACTATATACCATGCCTTTGGGTAGGTATAATACATATAGTTACATGTTGTCTCAGCTCGACTATATGTGCGGAAGTAAGACCATGTTAGTTCTATATAATTCCTTAAGTCATCGATAAACAATTTAATTCCAAGATTGGAATTGGCCATGTGCCAACAAACGATAATATATATACACATGGTAATATTTATAAATATGGGGAGCACAAAGTGATAAGTTGTTAAATGATTAAATATAGTTAGTATGTGATTAAAAGTTTTTTTTTTTACTGGATATTGTCTAAGGATGTGTTGAGGCCTCGAAAATCACTGCATCAACATCAGGGAAAACCACCCGGTCCAGACCTTATAAGGCAGCTCCTTTTCCGTTTGGTGTGGTGGCTCCGACTGGATATAATGGGACCATTTTCCCAATGATTTATGAATGGGATGGATAAGTGTTTAATTTACTTATATCTAATGGATAATGATGAAAGATTTATTCTAAAATGCAATAATGTAATTAACTAATCTACCCCGGGAAGTCTTTGTCTTAGTGCAATTCTTAATGGTTCTTATTAAAAAGTAGGCATGTAGATGACTCCACTTTTAAACAAAAATATTCATTCATATGATAATTACTTTGTTCAAGTAGTTGAACAAAGTAATAATTAAAACATTATTGCACTGATCTTTATATATCATTGATGCATATATAGATGGAAAATAACAACTCTTGAACATTCAATAGTGATAAGTAAAAGAGATTACTGTAAGAGCTTATACATACATCAATGATAGCAAAATGAATGAATGCTAGTTCACATAAAAGAATGAAGAAAAACATAGATAATAGTATTATATGTGTTTGAAGCCCCTCCAACATGAATTGCATTTGGATCTCGCTTTCTAACTTGGAAATACTTTTATAGGAAGCAGTAGTGCATATTAGACAAAAGTACTCTTCATTAAAACTCAGAATTCAGGTACAGTTTCATAAAAAACATATATATCGGAAGCACAATAGTGCAACTTCCAATCCAAGTGTTAATACAAAATTTTTAGGACCCTTTCTAAAAACATGAAACGGTCTATAAATACTATCTAAACTAACTAACTATGAAATAAAATGTTGTGAGCTAGTGTAACCAAATCACAAATATATGAAAATCTCCCCGAAATAGACATGCTTGCAGTCGGTAAGGATGGTTCATTGTTTTGGCTGACTATCTTTTGGCTTGAGCTAGCATATGGCGAGCATTGGTTGTAGTTCTGGAGGATGACTCATACGTGAATGCAGCCGGGCAATATATGTGGCATCAATAATTTCAGGAATCATGTATCCAATTGCATCGGTAAGGAATTTCATCACTATTTTGACTATATGGTTTAACAAGGAAGAACCAAAAGGTTTCCCACGTTAAAGTTTGAATGCCCGCGATCAATCTCTCTCTCTTTTCCAGCTCCTATTTCCATATCTGCTCCAATGCTTTGACTGATGGCAGTTTTCCTGGAGGACATTCTTAAATTAAATTTGACTAATAACGGGTATTATTAATCAATTCCACTAGATTACTAGTTGTCGTTCTACATCTCAATGTTGCCCTTTTTGCTTTCGTCAGTTGAGATTGCCACTTAAGGAACAAGATTTCCTTGTGTGATTCCAGAATTTGGGGCAGATTTGCAGCCTGACCTTCCTTTGTTTCTTGCTAAGAGAGAAACTCTGTTAGTGTTTCATCTGCCTACTCCAAATTTTGTCTTGCATCAACTGACTTATCAATCATAGACAAGGAAATTTCACAGAAGGGAGGAATAAGAGAAATATTATTACATAGCAAGCTCAACTGAGTAGATAGTGCCTTAGTAATTTGGAGAGCCTCCGATTTGAATTCCTCTACTTGAGGAAATTCCTTGAACCTTTCTATTTGTAGTGACAGTTGAGCGATCTGTTCATCTTTTGATTTGCTCAACCGTTCATTCATTGTCTTCAGGTTGTTCCATGCTTGAGATAGTTCTTTTTGCTTATGCCCACATGTTGATCTATCCTCTATTTCTCTTTGAGTAATTGCTTGTTTGACTGCTTCCGTGCTGCTAACTGCTGCTCTAACCGCTCTATCCTCTACTATTTTTCATGTACCTATGTCTCCAATGAGATGATTGCTTGATCCTTTTCTTTAAGCAAATTGTTGACTTTCGATGTCTTGTCCATAGTAGCTGTTGTGTACGCCCCAACATACTGAGAGAGTTTAGTAAGATCTTCGGAAGGCTTTACTTCCTCTCTCCATACCACATTAGTTATCTCCATCTGTGTAGGTAAAAGTGAAGATTGATCAAGTTTTCTCTTTTTCCTTTGTCTCTTTATTACATCCCTATTTTTAGGGTTTTAGAAGACATCTAAGGGTGGTATTTCTTCTACATGCAGAACAATATCATCGGAAGGGTTCTCTGGAATCATTTCAACATCTTTTTGAGTCATGGGTGGGCTGCTAGTTCCTTCGGTTGGAACTATATTAGTTGTTGTTTTCTGACCAATTGTTACTTTAGGTGTGCTAAATCCCTTCAAGCTCTCAATATTGCTAATTATTGAGTCAGATTGTTGCCATTGTTTGAGTAGTTTGGGATCAATATGAATGTTTGAATCAATGAGTTCACTACCTTTTCCCTGTTCCTGTTCTTTCTCCTACTCTGGTTTTTTTTCTTTCTTAGGAATTTTTTCCACTACAGGAGCTTTATCAGCAACTTGCTATTTAGTTTCGCTTGACTGGATTGTCGGGGTTATGGCTAATAGGTCTAAAGGTAGAGTTTACAACCTCTAGACTCTAAGCCTATTAATTGTTTCTAGCCCTTCATCTTGATACCTCATCCTGGCCAATCCTTTAACATGAAATAATGATTCAGATGCAGAAAATAGATCATCGAAGTCATCCACTTTATGATCAAACTTAACAAGTTTGGCTTGAGATGTGACATTATAAGCAACCTGTCTGGGATCATATGGCGTGTTAGGAATTGTGGCAAGATTCAACATTAGCATCTTTTTTGTCTCCTTCTCTACATGATTGTAGTCATGTAGAGTGAAAATGCCGCATCGTAAAGGGAAGACTGGCCACATGTGTTTCTTTGAATCCTTAAGGGTTCTGGATGTCCCTTCTACTGTTATTTGATAAGCCAATTCTCGAGCTAACAATTTATCAGGCACATACAAGGGGAGAACATGGGGTTTAGTAAGGCTCCAAAAAAGCCTTATATAAGTAAATTTCTCTTCCCCAAACCAACTACCTATTGCTGTCAAGTCAATTTCTGCCTCTGGGGATGTCCTGGGGGCAGGTTTATTAAAAATATAATAATATACAGGGAGAATAAAACCATTGCAAATTTTATACAATTGATTCTTGTAATGTGCCTTCCATAACTGTTGGTAGTAAATATGGATTGGACTTGGGTCTTGGGGAGTCCATTTCCATCCAAGTATTGGATATTTAGAGTTAAAGAAAATAGGATCCATAATGTATGCACTGCAATAAAAAGGGGGAATAATCCGGGAAGTTTTATGTGCATTTGTTCTGTACTCTAAAATTGTTGTGGCTAGTTTATCAGACAAAAATTTTCCCAATCCATCACATAACCATTGATTGTGGCTTCCATTAGGGGGACCATTTCTATGGCAAATTTGGCAGAATCATGTATTCCCCACATCCTACACATCATAGCCCCAACATAGTAATAAGAGTAAGCCAATGAGTCAACAGAGTACTTACCCGATGACTCGTGCTTGTGCTTTTCTGAGAAATGCCTCCATTGCCTTATCGAGGCTAACTCTGAGTCATTTTCCTTCGCAAACACTTCCAAGAATGCCTTTTTGTATCGCTTCTCAGGTTGAGGTAAGTGGTACATTTTCAAGAGATCCTCAGGCTGAAATGAGCCGAATATCCTCCCATCAGCTGTGCAAAATGTTTTGTCCAAGACTAGAATTTTCTCCACCACCCATCTTACTACGTCAGTATATGGCACTATTTTAGCTCGTGCTGCTATCCTGTGAAGATAAGAACAAGCCAATTCTTTAAGAGTGCCTTCTGATTTGTTATTTGAATCGGCTGTGGCTTCCTCTAATAATTCTTCGGGATCCTCTACTTCTATCGAATTGTAAATACTTCCCAGCTGGTATTTCCTAGACCAAGGTATGTCATATCTGAGATTAATCCTTTCTTGCTTGGTCCAGGATCTTTGACTGTGGGAGCTGCTGTTGTAGAATTCTTTGATTTCTTCCCCATTTTCTCTGGATTTCTGGTTTCGGAAGAATTCTGCACAAGGAGTTGCAAACCATAATATAGAGAAAGTGCTTATGCAAACCAATATTACAATGAATGGAATTATATCGGTTGGCATATGATAAATAAAATATAGTTAAGGATTACCACGGATAAAATCTTTTGAAAGATCTATCCTTAACTGTGGTATTGAATAGCCATTTAAACTATCAATCGTGGTAAATAACATCATAAATTCCCATAACGTCGCTCATATTCCAAATGATTCTCTCAAGCATGCTTTAGATTTCATTGATCGGAAATCAACAATAAATTGCAAATTGGCGATCAGGAGTGTCAACGAGAAGGGCTTACGGACTCGCTGTAAATATCTCCAATTACCGAAAGGTTATACAATATAATGCATGTAAATTGTTTTAATGTCTAATTCCCTTTCAAGATGCGTCCCCAATTAATAGATCACAGTCGAGATTTGGCTTGAGTTTTATCCCTTTGTCATGTGACTCCGTTGATTGCTGATTGCGATTAGCTTTATTGCATCAGGAGTCGATTATGCCTTTTCATATGTCCTTTTATCATTGACACGGCCGATTTTCGGATTGCAATTTGCTTTATTGCATCAGAGGAGTTAAGGGGCTTTGCTTTATTATCCGTTTGGCATTTGTTTTCCCCGATTACCGATTGCGATTACTTTTTCAGATTGGAGAATTGGGTGAAGTATTGTTTTTGTGTGTGTTTCCTTTGATATTGTGATATGCGATCTCCGATCGCTTTATCACAATATAGAATAGTTTTATAATATTTTTAAAGGAACACTTTGTTTTTTAATTAAAAGGCTTTATAAAATGATTCATTTACATAGGGCCTTTTGGTAGGTATTTTCTTGTGATGAGGTAAATACCATTTTATTCACACATCTAACTAAGTTTATTTTTAAAGGGACCCATTTCATATAAAAATCTTGTGTAAAGATTTTTATGAAATGGGGGGTTGTTGTACAACACAACAATTGGTGATTCACTGGAAGAAATAGTTATCTCTGAGAAAATAATATAACGAGAAAATCTTAATATATAGAGAAAATCTAATATAACTAGGTAATCATAAATTCTGAATGTAATGAAACCTATTTTTGCGATCTCTTTCTCATCTCGAAATTACATACATCCTAAGTTTTAAGTAAACTTTACTTGATTGATAATGATAAAACAAAAGACTTATCCAACCTAGCTTGTATAATGACTCCTTTGTCATAGGTAGAGCCATTGTTGCCAGCAAAAATCCAGAGTCTCGGCAGGGTTACCTTTTAACAGTTTAATCATTCATTGTGCCATCCATTTCAGAGTATAATTTTAAAAGAATGGATCCAAAAAGATATGTTTCCACATTTTTTGTATTACATTTTATTTTTCCTTATTTATTTATTTTGTAAGATAAAAAGCCATTGTCCTAGTTTGGTGGCCAGCTGTTGACAATGCCATTCACTGGTTGTAATTTAATTGAACAAATTGGCTCGTGATGAGACCCCTTGTCTTATAATTATAAGCCATTACCTTGTTTTGGTATGCAGTATTGGTAATGTCAGTTGATCTAGTCCCCTATGAACATGGTAAGAAGGCTTATGATAAGACCTCTTATCTTTTATATCAAATATATTTTAGAATTACACTCTGAAAAATCATAAACTTTGATGGATGGGGTGAATAATTTTCTCCTTAAGAGAACATGGATGACAATTTTGAGAGTTGAAGATGCTAAGCTTGAATCAGTCTTTGCTTTGTATTGATAACCATTTTTAGGCTTCTAAAACTTTAAAATTATTTACAGTATTTTCAAATTTTGAGAAGATTTTACAAAAATGAAAAGGGTTTTCAGAACTCAATTATACCTAATTCCCTAGAATTTTCCTTTTCCTTCAAGGCTTCCATCCATCAAAAGTAAATATTAAGAATATTTTCTTTCGAGTGACTTTTTCAATATAGCAAAAACCAATAAAAGGTTATTTACAACTTTTTTTCTTAGGACAAAAATAACTACACAAAAATAACTAGAAATTGAATATTTACAAAGTGAGAAGGGGTTACCTCCTCAATTGAAGATTTTTTTCAAAATAAGGCCATTGACACGAAGAGAATCTCTCTTTCCTGATAGATCTTGTAATATGAATGTAGATGGGCCTATCTTCTCGCTGATTTGGAATGGTCCAAGCCACATTTTCTGAAACTTAGTGTGCTTTCCTTTATCCTCATGGGCTTTGTCCCACTTCAAAACTAGATCACCAACTTGTAAATGTTTTGAGCCTGTTGAAGTTGTATCAAAATAATATTTGATAATTTTTTGATGCTTTGCATGTGCAATTCGGGTTTTCTCCCTTTCTTCCTCTAGTTTCAAGATCTGATCATGTCTTAATTGAATAGAAGATGAGGGACTTTTTTCAATAAACTGCACTAAGGCTAGTGATGGAAGTACTAAATTTGATGGTATGATAGCCTCCTTTCCATACACTAGATTAAATGGAGAAGTTCCTATTGAGGTCTTCTGTGTTATACGGTCTGCCCATAGTGCAAATATCAAAGACTTATGCTAGTTTTTATGATTTTGTTCAATAGTTCTCTTAATGATCTTGATAAGATTTTATTGGTAGATTCTGCTAAACCATTACCCTGAGGGTAGTAGTTTGCATAATATTTCAATTTGAATCTTCTTTTGATAGCAAATTCAAGTACAGAATTACCAGAGAAGTAAGATGCATTATAAAAAATAAGAGCGTTTGGGACACCAAACCTGGTAATGATGAATTGATCTATGAATTCAATGATTGCCTCAGAGTTTGCTATTTTCAAAGGAATTGCTTCCACCCACTTAGTAAAGTAATCAGTAGATGTAAGGATATACCTATGTTGCTTGGATGAATGTGGAATAATTTCTCCAATGATATCCAATCCCCATTGTTCAAAGGGTTGTTCAATGTTGACTGGTTGTAAAGGAAAATCTAACTTCCTTTGTCTTCCACTGGTAGTTTGACATGTTTGGGATTTCCTTACATATTCATGAGTATCAAATAAGGTGGGCCAATAATACCTAGCATGAATGATTTTGTGGGCTGTTGTATCAACTCCAAAATGTCCTCTTGCCGGACCATCATGTAGTTTCTCCAAGACCTTTTATGCTTCAAGTTTTTCTAAGCATCTTAACAAAATTGAATCATAATTCCGTCTAAACAACACATCATTAACAATCATGAAATTATTTGCATTTAGTCTTATGGCACTTTTATTTTTATACGAAAGATTAGAAGAAGCGTACCCATTTTTAAAATAGAGTACCAGATCTGTATATTCAGATTCAGGATGAATGGTACTTATCTCATTGATTTCTTCAATACTGTTTGTACCTTCATGTTCCTAAATATTAGAAGCTCCTGCTAACAACCTGCAGAAACCTTGGCCTTTGACAGTCTTTGCTGGTTTTATGTCAAAATCATATTCTTGTAATGTTGTAATCCAATTTTCCCTCTTTTCTCCCAATTCCCTTTGAACTAGTAATTGTCTTACTGTTGAAAAAGGGACTATAAATTTTGTATGAGCCTTTAAGAGAAAGGGCCTGAAGTGTTTGATGGCTTTATATACAACAAAGGCTTGTTTTTCAACTTCGGAGTAATTGAGCTTAGCACCTTGAAGGTTTGAACTATAAAATGAAATTGGTGCTTCCAAGTTTTGATCATTGATTTGTGTTAGCAATGCTGCATAAGATGAATCAGATGCGAGAGTATATAGAATGAAATGATTTGAAAAATTGGGGGTGTTTAATGCATGAGCATTTATGATTGCTTGCTTGATCGAATCAAAAGCTTATTTTTCTATATGTCCTCATTTAAACACTAAGTTTTTCTTGATCATGGTTTGTAATGGTAAAACAATCTGCGAAAAATCTGGGACAAGTCTTTTTGCAAAATTAATCTGCCCTAAAAATGATTGCATTGTCTTTTATTATGTGGAAATGGAATATCAAAAATCTCTTTGATTCTATCTGGATCAATATAAATACCATCCTTTGAAACAATGAAGCCCAAGAGTTTACCTTGGTCAAGAGAAAAAAAGGACTTCTTAGGATTGAGTGAAATGCCATACCTTTTGCAGCGCTCAAAGATTTGTTTCAAATCATGCAAGTGATTTGACCTTTTCTTAGAGAAAACAGTAATGTCATCCAAATAGATAACTACTGATTTGTTGATTAGGCCTTTGAATGTGATGTCCATTGCTCTTTGAAATGTAGCTCCAGCATTGATTAATCCGAAAGGCATTTTTTGATAGGCATAAGTTTCCCATTTGGTTTTTAAGGTAGTCTTAAGTCTGTCATCAGGGTGAACCAAAATTTGGTTATACCCTGAAAAACCATCTAAGAAGGACATTAATTCAGAACTAGCTACTGAATGGAGAGTTTGCTCCATGGTAGATAAAGGGAAGTTATCCTTTTGAATTGCTTTATTAAGATTTCTGAAATCAATACAAATTCTAATGTCACAATTTTTCTTCTTTACTGGCACTATGTTGGACACTCAATTTGAATGTCTAACAAGAAAAATTATCTTAGCTTTCAAGAGTTTGTTTAATTCAGCTTTTATCAGAATTTTATGTTGTATGATAGATGTATCATATGTTTTCAAATCATCATACTTCCAAGCAAAGACATTTTTATATTTATGCAATAATCTGATAAATACAATTCTCTCTTCTGAAGTAATTCCTAATACCAAATTGATGTTTTGTGGATTCTCCTCAGTACCAAGGTTTATTAGTTCAAATCTCAAAGTAGAACTTTGGAGCTTTGAATTAGTAACCTGTTTAAACCTATCTTTGATGTCATAAAGGCCTTCAAGTTTGACTACTGGTTTGGATATTGAGTTTTCTTCAAGTTTTTCCTTCATTTGAAGATCATGCTCACTTTCATCAATAATTTGATCATCATAGGACTTATCATAAGTTAAGAAATTTAAAATGTCATCATCATCATGATTGAACACTCACCAGTTAGTGACATTGTCAGGAATTGATGGTCTGAAAATTAACTTTGCTAAAAATCTATCGGGACTGTAATCTTTAGATGACAGTAGCTTAGAATCAATATTAGCTAATAAATCTACCACTGCATTCTAAGATCTTGGGATGGGAGAAATATTAAATGCTAGAAAATGAGATACAAGGTCTTGCACCAAGGATTGATAATGTTTAAGGTGACTAGAAAGGCAATGTATAGTATTTATGACTTGTCTTATAACAATTTCAGAGTCACCGAACACTTTCAAAATTGAACTTTAAGACCGATTGATTTATAAAGTACTTGAATCAAGGCTTCATATTCAACAATATTGTTTGTGCACTCAAATTCTAATCTACATAATAACATGGTCTTTTCTCCCTCAAGACTAACTAAAATACATCCTGCTCCCGCACCTTCATTAGATTTAGACCCATCAAAGTATAATGACCAAAACAAAGGTTTATCTACAATTTTATTTACAGTTTCCTCAACAATTTTAACACACCTTGATGTATCTGTTTGGGAAAAAATTTCGATTTGAGATGTGAAACTATTAACTGAGAAAGGTGATGATTGAGTAGTAAAATTACCAAAGAATGATTCAGATGAATAGTTACCCAGAATGTTGTTGTTGAATGCTATCGGCTAGTTTTCTTGCTCAAACTCAGTAACAGTATGAGTCATATGTTTCTCCCAATCAATCTTTATCTGATTTGGCTTTCCTTTATAGGGAAACCACATGTGCAACCAATCAGTGGAAATATAACCATGAAGTTTCTCAGACTAGTCTCTACTTAAAATCAAACCACAAAACTCAGGGATATCAACAATTAAAATATCAATTCTCTAAACAACTCTTGGGTCAGCCGATAACCTAATGGTAATTGAGTTGATTTCTCCTAATACTTGGACCTTAGTTCTATCCAATTGGACAATATGGATTGCAAACTTTTAGGGTTCAATGTTTAGTTTGGAACAAACTGAAGCTGGTGTTATATTCGAGGAAGCCCCTGAGTCTATCAAGAAATTGTGCAAATTTCTATTATAAATCTCGTAGGTTAAGAGAAAAGGAGGAGTATGGGAATTTGATCTCTCTCCGATTAGAACACCACTAGTAGATTCTACTCTACTAGGAGGTGGTTTACCTATTTCAATAGAGCATTTGGAAGAGGAGAAGAAGGTACTGCATCTAACTCCTTAAGCAGTAATTTTTGTTGATGTTTGAGTTTACTAAGCTCAAACATTGTGATATTTTCCTTTGTTTTCTTCATGTCTTCAATAATGTTGTAATCCATAGAGTCTGTAACTACTAACATTTTAGATGTTGTAGGTGGATTTGAAGCTGATGGCTGATTTTGAGAAGGTATCACTGTAGACTTCTTTGTGGGAACTTTTTCTTTAGTAGTGGTACCTGTATTCCTTTTATTTTGAGTTATTTGAACAGGTTCATGAGTATTTTTACTCCTGGTGATTACAGGGAAAGCTTCCTGTTCATTTTCTGTATCAAAATTAGGCAAGATAAAGTCCCACATCCCATGACGTTCTACAGTCACCTCTTCTTCAGTTTCTTCAGATGATAAGGCTATCTCTTCTTCTTCATCTTCTTCAAGGTCTGAGTCTGCATTGGATATAGCATTTGGGGGTTTTGATTCAAGTTTCTTAAAGTTTCTATATGGCCTTTTTGTTGAAGTTGCAGCTACTTTCTTTTTGATTTCTATCATTTCGTTTGACATAGTCTTGAGAACTTTTTGGAGACCTTCCATATCATAGGGATCTTTAGCCATTTTCTTCTTTGAATCATCTTTGAAGGAGACCTTTTTCGATTTTCTATCTTCAAGAGCAGCTTTCTTTTCTAAGACAATGATGCGTTTTTCTACAACAAGTGCCTCTTTCATATTTTCTGCTAGAGTCGATTTTGCAGCTCTATCTACAAAGATAGCTATATTTGAGGGTAAAGCTATTATATACCATTCGATTCTAACTTGCTCACTAGGTTTAGAGGCAGTCAGAATCTTATTTAAGAGTTTGTTAAACCATGAATTGAACTCTTTTATAGGTTCTTTAGACTCTGTCCTAAGATTTGAAAGATCATTGATTAACGTCGCTATAGATCTTTCATCACCGTATTTAGTCAAGAACTGTTCTTGAAAAATGTTCCAACTAGTAATGGATCCTGATGGCAAGGAAAAGTACCAAGACCCGGCTCATCCTTGTAGGGTATAAGGGAAAAGTCTAACAACCAAATCTTCCTCTGTGACTCCTTTTAAGTTGACAGACAATATAAAGTTATTAATGTGCTCATCTGCTTGTATGCCTGCATCTAGATTAAATTTTGGTAACCATTTTTCATGATGAGCGTGCAAAGGTGTAGGCATTGTGATTGCACTAGGATTGTTCCATGGATTTGGTGCCATTGTTGAGCTACTACTATATGATAGTGCCAATGAAGTTCCATATGGTTGGGAAGGAGCAGATATTGAAGTTTGAGGAGGTTGAGAAATAGATGTTGAAGTTCCAGTTCCTTTTTGGACAACAATCTAGAGTGGAGTGGATGGTTGACTTCGCACTGGAGAAGATGAAATGGGTGATGATGATGAGAAAGTTTCACTATCAGATCCTTCAATTGTTTTCCTTACCCTTTTCCTTTTAGGCAAAGGTAACTCAGTAGGCTCAATACCAAGCTTTTCACTCTGAAGTCTGGTGAGAGGGTGAGAGGGAATGAATTGCGAAGTTACACTGCCTTGAGATACCTCAAATTTTTGTGGTGATATTGAGAATTCTTGAAGTTTGTGGATGAGATACTGTACTTTAGGAGATTCTATAGTTAATTTACCTGAGATATTTTGGGGTTGAGCAGTGGTCATTGTCTCCTTTACTTCTCGCTTGAAAACTGGAGTTCCAGCTTGAGAGGGGGAAGTCGTAGGTGAGGTGGAGGGAGATTTACTCTCAGAATGGATTGTAGATTTGGGTTTGCTCACCATTCAAAGTTCAAGCCCTCCTTCTAGCGCAAAAAATTTTGAGGCCTCGAAAATCGCTGCATCAACACTGGGGAAAACCAACTGGTCTGGACCTTAAAGGAAACTCCTTTTCCATTTGGTGTGGTGGCTCCGAATTGATATAAGGGGACCAGTTTCCCAATGATTTATGAATGGGATGGATAAGTTTTTAATTTACTTATATCTAATGGAAAATGATGAAGGATTTATTCTAAAATGAAATAATGTAATTAACTAATCTATCCCGAGAAGTCTCTGTCTTAGTGCAATTCTTAATGGTTCTTATTGAAAAGTAGGCATGTAGATGACTTTAATTTTAAACAAAAATATTCATTCATATGATAATTAATTTGTTCAAGTAGTTGAACAAAGTAATAATTAAAACATTATTGCACTGATCTTTATATATCATTGATGCATATATAGATGGAAAATAACAACTCTTGAACATTCAATAGTGATAAGTAAAAGAGATTGCTGTAAGAGCTTATACATACATCAATGATAGCAAAATGAATGAATGCTAGTTCACATAAAATAATGAAGAAAAACATAGATAATAGTACCATATGTGTTTGAATCCCCTCCAACATGAATTGCATTTGGATCCCACTTTCTAACTTGGAAATACTTTTATAGGAAGCAGTAGTGCATATCAGAAAAAAGTACTCTTTATTAAAACTTAGAATTCAAGTCTAGTTTCATAAAAAAAAAATATATCGAAAGCACAATAGTGCAACTTCCAATCCACGTCTTAATACAAAATTTTTAGGACCCTTTCTAAAAACATGAAAGGGTCTATAAATACTATCTAAACTAACTAACTATGAAATAAAAATGTCGTGAGTTGATGTAACCAAATCACAAATATATGAAAATCTCCCCGAAATAGACATGCTTGTAGTCAGTAAGGATGGTTCCTTGTTTTGGCTAACTATCTTTTGGCTTGAGCTAGCATATGGCGAGCATCAGTTGTAGTTCTGGAGGATAAATCATATGTGAATGCAGCTGGGCAGTATATATGGCATCAGTAATTTCAGGAATCATGTAACCAATTGCATCGGTAAGGCATTTCATCGCTATCCTTTGACTATATGGTTTAACAAGGAAGAACCAAAAGGTTTCCCACGTTAAAGTTTGAATGCCCGCGATCAATCTCTCTCTCTTTTCTAATTCCTGTTTCCATATCTGCTCCAATGCTTTGACAGATGGCGGTTTTCCTGGAGTACATTCTGAAATTAAATTTGACAAATAAAGAGTATTATTAATCAATTCCACTAGATTACCAATCGTCGATCTACATATCGATGTTGCCCATTCTGGTTTCATCAGTTGAGATTGCCACTCAAGAAACAAGATTTCCTTGTGTGATTCCAGAATTTGAGGCAGATTTGCAGCGTGTCCTTCCTTTTTTTATTGCCAAGAGAGAAACTCTATTAGTGTTTCATCTGCCTGCTCCAAATTTTGTCTTACATCAATTGAATTATCAATTATAGACGAGGGAATTTCACAGAAGGGAGGAACAAGAGAAATATTATTACATAGCGAGATCAACTGAGTAGATAGTGCCTTAGTAATTTGGAGAGCCTCTGATTTGAATTCCTCTACTTGAGGAAATTCCTTGAACCTTTCTATTTGCAGTAACAGTTGAGTAATTTGTTCATATTTTGATTTGGTCAACTGTTCATTCATTGTCTTCAGATTGTTCAATGCATGAGATAGTTCTTTTTGCTTCTGCATTGCATGTTGATCTATCCTCTGTTTCTCTTTGAGCAATTTCTCGTTTAATTGGTCGTTTGACTGCTTCTGTGCTGCTAACTGCTACTCTAACTGCTCTATCCTCTGTTGTTTTTCATGTACCCGTGTCTCCAGTGAGATGATTTCTTGATCCTTCTATTTAAGCAAATTGCTGACTTTCGATGTCTTGTCCATAGTAGCTGCTATGTATGCCCCAGCATACTGAGAGAGTTTATTAAGATCTTCAGAAGGGTTAACTTCCTCTCTCCATACCACATTAGTTATCTCCATCTGTGTAGGTAAAAGAGAAGATTGATCAAGTTTTCTCTTTTTCCTTTGTCTCTTTATTACAACCCTATGTTTAGGGCTGTAGAAGACATCTAAGGGTGGTGTTTCTTCTACATGCAGAACAATCTCATCATAAGGTTTCTCTGGAATCATTTTGACATCTTTTTGAGTCATGGGTGGGCCGCTAGTTTCTTTGGTTGGAACTGTATTAGTTTCTGTTTTCTAACCAGTTGTTACTTCGGGTGTGCTAAATCCCTGCGACCTTCTTGATTCTCTTCTTTGTTGGTTTCTGCTCAGAATTTACTGCAGTAGAAGTACCTTTTGAGTGTTTTTGGTCCTTGGAAGGTGTTGAAGGCTAATGTTGCGAGTGTGATTTTAGTCTAGGTATAGGGAGAAAAGGAACCCTTCCTCCATTGCCACCGACTATAACCAACATTAGGTATGCAAGAAATGGAGGCCATGGGTAAGGCATAAGCAAGGGTGTCAACAGATGTTGGTTTGTTGTATTAGTGAGTTAACAAAGGACACCTAATTGTTACTTTATCTTAATATATTTGGAATTCATAAAAGAAATGGTGTTATTCAACTTGACAATCATATAATTCATGGACTTTACCTTCTCTTCTAGCTTGTTCAAGCACACAAAAATTACTTGCACTTTCTCATCAGAAGAAACTTTATCTCTAGCCTTATGGACAATGTTACTCCTGAAGGGAAAGCGCATGTTCGGACCCTAGCCTAAATTATATTTTGGGGTACTTAGTTGTAAGTGATTAAGATTAAATAACATCTTCTTTGAATTATTAAGGCCCATTAAGTAGTTAGTGAGTAGTTGCTCAATGTAAAAGGTCATCTTTATGAAGGCCCATTATGTAGTTGATACTCATTAGAGATGGGACCACAAGTAGTCAAGTGTTGCTAGAGAGAAACAATTATAAAGATAGGATGTTATGTAATGTCTTGTCATGCATCCTTATTGTGTTGGATCTTTGTATAAATAAGGTTGCCCTTTAATAATCTCGTGAACATTTCTCTCTTTATTCATAGATTATACAAGAGTTATGTAAGTTCTATATCATTGTTTCTCTTATTTACATTTTTTAATTTATATTTTTTAAATAATTGCTTGATAAACATTATTTTTATTGATTAAGTACCTTACAAAAACAACTCCCATTATACTCGAAAGGCCTACCATGCATAATGAAAAACACTATTGAGAAAAAGAGATGCTAACCTTGTTTCATACAATGATTGTGTAAATGTTGGAAAGCACAAGTCAACATATGGTTCTTCAAGGCAACATGCTTTCATGATATGCTGACAACAATATTAGCATTATCGTGTTCGTTTATCCAATTCAGGTAGTGTAGTATATTACATTCATTAGCCTTTCTCTAAGATAACTTACATTCATTAGTGCTCATTTAAGATAAACTTTGGGGATTGAGAAAAGAAGAAGAAGAGTTTTAACACTAATAAATCATATTCTATTTTTTTAACTACAACAAATTTTTGGAGGTGGAAAAAGAGATCTCCAACTACAAAGAGAATGAACATTGATAAATCATATTTTGTTTTTTTGGAACTACAACAAATATTAGAAAGTTGAAAAAGAGGTTTCCAACTACAAAAGAGAATTAACATTGAAAAATCATATTCTATTTTGTTTTGAACTACAACAACATTTTGAATGCTAAAAACCATCCAACCATCTTCTACATTGATTGTCCATTTGTAGATGACGCAATAAAACAATCATAAAAAAATGTTAATAAAATTTAGTGTCCCTTCGATACCTTGAGACAACAATACACAACAAAATCTTAGGCGCGGGCAGGTAGCCATTTCTGGCGTGCCCTAGCCACCACCGACGCCGCCACCACCACCACCACCGCCACCACCACCACGCCACCACCACCACCCAAATTATTGTGCGAGTACTAATAGAATGAATGGGGCATTCAAATTTCCAACACCCATTTCCCACCACCACCACCACCACCATGATGGGGTGTACTGTTAAGTCACTCCATGATGTGAAAATCACTAGTTTGAAACTTCATGGGAAAAAATATAACTGATTTTAAGGGGTGGTGTGACCCATACCGGGTGCCATCCCGAGGTGATTTTGATGGCTTAGATGCCCCTAGTCGCAGTTTCTCAAGTTGAAAGTTAACCCTGCAAATATATAATATATTAATAAAAATAAAAAATTTAATAATATATTATAATATTATAATATATATATATATATAATATATTTTGTTTTTTTTTTTTTTTGTTTTATTTTATTTTTTTATTTTTTCATAGAAAAATCGAACTTTTTATTAAGAAAATAAAAAGTTACATTTGTAGATGCCTGAAGCATTACTGATTATGTGATCAAAAATAAAATCACAGAGTGAATGAGTAGATTAAGGCATTAACCATGAGCATATGAAGTACTCTAAAGTATCTAGAAAAACAAAACGTGAGGCCTCTCCATATACTAGAGAAAATGACCCTCATAAAATATTATTCAAAATTAAAGACTATATCATATAGTATCCGAAACAAATAGAAGTTGTATCAGCAATATAAACATTACCTATGTAAACATAAACACTTATAAACATGTATCAACAAAACCTAAAAACATAAAATAACTTGTTTGAATAGTGATAAAATAAACACACATAGGAAAAATCAGTTGATGAAAGGCTGCAGATCTGATCCCTGGATCCTTCCTTCTTTAGTCTCTCTTATATTCCATTTTCCCAAAACCTATTGTATGCCCTACTTAGAAAGGATGTCTGCTTCGGAGTTCCATTCCCTGTATATGTGACACACAAAAACGTAGTCAAAACCCTGTTTTATATGTAAAATTTCTTCAATGAGAGGAAGCAAAGTGTGATTTAAACATCTTTGAAGTTCATTAAACCCTTTATCACATTTAGGGAGTCACCAAAAAATTGTACTGAAACAATCCCAATTTCCTAGATCCAACATAATAATAATTTCAAAGAGAGGAGTTCTGCATAATTGTTTGTTCCAGTTCCAAGGCCAATTGAATATTTTAAATTCCTTTGGCTATTGATGTGTATCACGAAACCTGCCCCACATCTGTTCTGAGCATCAAATGCTCCATCAAAATAGGCCCACGGGATTTGTGGATTTATTTGTTCCTCTCTAATAATTCGAGGAGGTGGGGTTGCTGTTGAGGTTGGAAGGAGAGAGAAGATAGCATCACACTTAATAGAAATAAGGGAAGGAGACAAAGGAATGTCACAAAAGATGCCTTTATTTCTTGCCAACCAAATTCCCCATGAGATTGTTGGCATTATGGCACAGGTTTGGAGCTATGGCACAGGTGTTGTCCTTGATGGCAACCCTCTCTGGTAACAGATCTCAGATCAGGCACTCAGAAAGTAGAAAAAGACATATACGCAGGTTCATCTAGACAAAGGCGCGTATACACACGGGTTATACATTACAAAAGCGCGTATATGTTGGTGATCACTCTTTTGGTCCATGGCAGTTAGATCTTGGAACTTGAACCTATATTTTGGACCATGGGTCTCGTCAATTGTGCCGATCCACAGTTTTTTGGGTTCATGGTATTGAAATGTTATGGTTTTGGACCATGGTATTGGGGAAGGCCTAGGACTATAAAAGAGGAAGGAGATCTTGTGGCAAATCAACATCTGGATTATTTTTGAAGATCTGAAAAGTGTTAGAGCTGGTATATTGGATGGTGATGCAGATCTGGATCTGAAGGAAGGAGGGACTTTAGCACAAAAGAAAGGACAAGGTCTTTTCATGGGTCATAATCTTTAAACTTAATGATAACATCTCTGTATGATTTTGATCTGCTTGATGTGGCGCTCGTCTGATCTATAAGTCTGATTATCTGGGTTATTTAGTGATTGAATATCTGGAAGAGTGTATTGTCTTTTATAGATCTGTACGCAGGTTCAGTGAAGCGAAGGCGCGTATACACGTTGTTTAGGTGAAGTTAAGGAGCGTATACGCAGGTTGTTCCATACGCAGAGGCGTATGCACGCAAGGTCAGACTGTTAAAATTGCGTATATGCTTTAAGTTGTGATCTGGCTATTTCTGCTTATTGCTGCTGGGTTTTGGGTTCTGTTTCTGCTATATGGTTTCTGGTACAGTTTTCTGTGTACAGCTGTCAGAGGAGTATCTACTTGGTTCAGATCTAATTGGTGAAAGGAGATTGGTTGATTCTTGATGTTCATGGATCCAGTTTGAAAATTAATGAAAAGTGGTCCCTGGAAGAAAGAGAAGGTTGTAGCCTTCTGTAGGCCAGCATCTACATACTAGTATCTTGGCTAGTACAAAAGCTAAAGGGGTTGTTGCTCCCTTCTAGGAGAAAACTGGAGAATGAGAGAGAGTAGTAGCTCTCTGCAGGTTGCAGCCTGCGTACTGGTAAAAAGACTGCACCAGTACATTGTAAAAGAAGTTTTCTAATTTAAAAGGAAGATAGAAACGAATTGCAGCAGGTGGTTTTCACCCACATTGGGTTTCCACCTTATATCTTGTGTTCTTGTGTCTGATTGTCTTTCTGCTCTGTTTTACTGTCTCTGGATACTGTTATTGGATTCTGCATCACTGACTAACAATCATCATCAGAAAGATTAAGTAAGATAAA